>JBBBDQ010000882.1:862500-1025000 GCA_037127315.1 Ascarosepion bandense
CTGTAATAATAATATTATTATTATTATGTCATTTTTCATCATATTTCGATTTCTGCATTGGTCTCACTACCAACCAAGTCTGCGGGGAGACCTAAGGCAGGTAGTGGCGTGTTGTTATGACTCCATTTCATGTTTTTCTATCTTCCCTATCATCCCCAGCATTACATAGATAACGTTTTCCTTAGTGTGTGGGCTGTACTTAATAAGACAATTTTTTGTATATCTCTTAAGCTGGGGTTTCCAGGGATTCTTTCAATGTGTTGTTTTGTTCCATTTTTTATCATTCCAAGTGCACCTACTATCACTGGCACAACTCTTGTTTTCAATTTCCACATTTTTTCTATTTCAATTTCCAGGTCTTTATATTTTGACAGTTTTTCAAATTCCTTGATTGCTATGTTACAATCCGCTGGACAAGCCATATCAATTAATAGACAAGTTTTCTCCTTCTGGTTTTTAACAATAATGTCTGGCCTGTTTGCTTCAATTTTTCTGTCTGTGTAGATGGTGTAATCCCATAGAATGGTTACATCTTCTATTTCTGTAACCGGTGCTGGATGATGTTCATACCAGTGTTTGTTTACAGCTTTTCCATAATGTTTGCACATTGCCCAATGTAAATATTGCCCAACTCTATCGTGGCGATTTTTATATTCGTTTGGGGCAAGCACAGAACAGCCTGAGATTAGGTGGTCTATTGTTTCTTGGTGTTTATCACAAAACCTGCATTTTGGATCCATATTATTATGCATAATATTTGCCTGAAAGTTTCTCGTGAAAAGACTTTGGTCTTGTGCTGCAAGTATAAATCCTTCAGTTTCAGACTTTAATCCAGATGCACGTAACCATCGATGAGTATTAACTTTGTCAACATTGGATTTATTGGCACGTACTGGATATTGGCCATGCAGAGGTTTGTCTTGCCAGCGCTGTTTCATCTTTTCAAGAGCTTTATCTTTGGCTTTCATTTTCATATTCTTTGCCGCAATAGTTGGTTCTTGGCTACTGTTTTGCTTTTCTACAGAATCTACTAACTGTAATTCTTGTTTGTATTTACTGCTTTCTTTTATTATTGAATATTTTTTCTTTCTTTCTTCATGTTGCCTTACTAATTGTATCATCCAATCCTTTGTTGTTTCTATGTATGTTAGTAAGCCAATAGTTGTTGTCTTGTATGACAATTCCAGCTGAATAAGACCTCTCCCACCTTCTTTACGGGGTATGTATAGACGGTCTACATCAGCCTTTGTGTGATGCATCCTATGCTTAGAAAGAAGCTTTCTTGTTTTAGCATCCATTCGCCTGATGTCGTTTAGAGTCCAGTTTAAGATGTTGAAGCTATATTGGACAACTGGGATTGCAAGGCTATTAATGGCCATAACTCTATTCTGTGAATTTAATTCAGTTTTTAATATCATTCGTAGCCTTCTATAGTACTCTTTACGCACTATTTCTTTCATTTTTTTATGGTGAATGTTTTCACTCTCAATTACACCTAGGTATTTATAAGCTTCTTCTGGTTTCAATTCTTTTATTGTTACAGCAGGGTCTAGGCTAATTGAGGATGTTTCTTGTATTGATCCACGTAAAACTGTAGCTTTAGCACATTTATTCAAATTAAATTTCATTCCAATGTCTTCGCTGAAGCATTTTACAGTTTGCAGAAGACCTTCCAGCTCATTATCATTCTTAGCATATAACTTTAAGTCATCCATGTAAAATAGATGGCTTATTTTCTTTTGGCCTATTTTATAACCACATTCTGTCTTATTAAGTTGACTGGTTAGTGCTATTAATGATATGCAGAATAGTAAGGGAGATAAAGAATCACCTTGAAATATACCTCTTTTGATGTTTATTTCATCAGATTTATAGGTTCCATTTATATGATTGAGGTAAAGGGTTGTTTTCCATTTTGACATGCACTGTTTGATGAAATTGATGATGACGGGCGATATCTTGTATATATTTAAAGTCTTTAAAATCCATTCATGTGGCACACTATCGAATGCCTTTCGGTAGTCTATCCAGGCAGTACTAATATTTTTCTTTGTCTTGTAGCAGTTTTCCAGGATCATTTTGTTAATTAGCAATTGGTCTTTACAGCCATAAAAGCCACGTTTGCACCCTTTTTGTTCAAGCGGTATCATGTCATTTCTTTCTAAGAATAAATATGTTTGTTTTGTTAAAATAGATGTTAGTAGTTTATATGTTGTCGGAAGACATGTAATTGGTCTGTAGTTTTTCGGGTTGTTTGTGTCACCATTCTTGGGTAGAAGAAATGTAATTCCTTTTGTCATCCATGCAGGAATTTTAGTGGGATCGTCAACCATTTCTTGGAGTTCTTTGGCTATTTTTTTATGTGCTGCATTTAAATAATATAGCCAAAAGTTAGGAATTTTATCTATACCTGGAGTTTTCCAATTGTGTGCTTTTTTTAGTGCAAATTTAACATCATCTTCTGTAATTCCAGACCATGTCTGTTCGGGTTTATTCTTCATTCGTTCTATCTCCTGCGTAATCCAATGTACTTCCTTGCTAGGTTCTTTAGGGCAAGCCCATATCTTTTCCCAGAACTGTGTGACTTCTTCCATTCTGTGGGGTACTGTCACTTCAATTCTTTTTTTACCTATTTCCCTGTAAAATCTCTTTGTATCAATCTGAAAGATCTTGTTTTGTCTGTAAAATTTTGCTCTTTTTTCATAGCGTCTTATTCTTTGAGCCTTCAGTTGGATTTTTTGCTTTATTTTTTCTTTATTTGATAAGACGTCATTTTCATTCCTGATGTTATATTTTTTTTCGGCTCTTCTTCTTTTCCTAGTTCTTACATTTATTCCTCTACTCAGTTCATCCAGTACTGACAGTTCACTTCTTAGTTGTTCGATTTCTTTTTCGATTTTTCTTTTCCAAGGTGGATCTTCACGTCTGCGTGACTGCCTCGTTTTTATTTTGATGTTTAATTTTTTTGTTGCTGCTGTTGCTGATGCATATATTACTTCGTTAAGATTTGTATTCGGGTCTTCATCCAGTATTGATTTCAGTGCTGCATTGTACAATTTAATAGTTCGGAGGTTTTGTTTTGTTGGTTGGAATTTTGGGAGCTGTTCACGTTCCTCCATTGTAATACTTTGTATTTGACTTAGATGGTTTTTTATTTCTATCTTGGCTTCCTGTATATTGTTCTTATTTTCAGTCAAATAATTATCTTCGATGTGTTCTGAACTAATTTTATTTTTGTCTTTTAACTGACTCAGACTCAGATCGCACCTTTCCAGCACTTTTAGACTTACATCATTATCTTCGCAGTGATTTGCGTGTTTCACGGTTTCTACATTATGTCCTGTGATTTGTTTGATGTTATTACTTTTTATTTCTGGTTCCGGTTCCTTTTCATATTTTGTTGATTCGACTCTTGTTACAATTCTTTTAATTTCGTGAATCTCAGCCTCTGACAGTCGGTTATTACGAATAATGTACCTACGTACATTGGCCAATTTATTTTCGTCAATATACTTTCTATTTGTTTGACCAACTTTTTCACGCCAAATGTCATGTTTGGCGAGTCATGTTTTTTTGAGGTTTGAGTAACGCTTCATGAAATGCAGTCATAACGACTTTGTACTCCTCACGAGACCATTTTATTTTTTCTTTCTTTAAATATACGGTTGTATTATTTTTATTATTATTATTCAATTTTTATCCATATGTAATCGTAGAATATTTAAATTTTAAATCTTGTTATTAAAAGAACACTAACTTAAAGCCGTAAGATTTAATTCCTATGAATATCGAGTGAACTTAAATTTAATTTAAATCTATTCAACTGTTAGTTTAAAATATGCACCTGATTATTGCATAACACATGAAACTCGTTGGATATTATCTATATTTATTAACACACACACACACACACACACACACACACACACACACACACACACACATACATACATATATATATATATATATATATATATATTAGCTGGCCACTAGTATTCGAGGATAACCGTCAATCATGGGCGGCTAGCTATTCACCACTGCAGACACCTGCTCAGGCATACACACGCAGCACCCACCTCCGGTTTACAGTGCAAATAAGCTGAGCAGACCTTAGTTACAGTTTCTGGGAGAGAGCGCGTTATCCGACGTGAACAACAGTTTAAACAAGGCCAAAACGCTCAAACTATCGATGACTTGTGACTTTGCGCCAGCCCAACCATCGACGGCTTCTCAAAGAGAGCCCTCTACCAAATTTCACTCACAAGGTTTGGGTCAACTCTTGGTATAGTTTTCAGGCATTTTTCAAAGATGCTGCACGCTGGGATCTCCTTCTTCAGGCAGATAACGTCAAGAAGTCACCTTCCTGACAAATCGACCATGGTTCTAAACTCTCGGTCACGCGTCATATATATATATATATTCGGTCGGGTTTCAATCCTGGGTAAAAAGCAATCGGCTGTCTAACTGTACTGATGAGCTGTGATACAGCGAAACAGATCTGTCTGCGGATGACTATTTACGCTCTCACACCCTGATTGAGCACTCTGGAAGAATGGTAGACTTTGAAAAACAGTAGCTACTCTGGCATCTACGCATCGTTCATTCAGCAATTAATTAGAACACTCTCAGCTATTGGGCGTGTATAATAATATACACGCTAAAAAGTCTGCCTACTTCCACCGAGCGCCCGTAGCTCAGATGTAGAATCGCCGACTGACGCCAATTCGGTCGGGTTTCAATCTTGGGTAAAAAGAAATCGACTGTCTAACCGTACTGATTTCGCTGTAATACAGCGAAACAGATCTGTCTGCGGATGACTATATATATATATATATATATATATATATATATATATATATATGTGTGTGTGTGTGTGTGTGTGTGTGTGTGACTCAAGAAAAATCATTTCTTCCTAAACGTAGTAACTACACATTTTTCTTAACTTGGTTGTGAAAACACTTTGTGCATTATTGCCCTAAATATTTCATTGGTTGAAATTCGCAGCAAGATATCACAAATTATCTTTCGTTGTTTTTGTTTTTATTTTTATTTTTATTTTTTTTATTTTTTTATTTTTTATTTTTTTATTTTTGTTCACGCTTTTCTCAATCAGACAGCTTCGTTTCATTGCTTGTTTTTGAAGTTTGATATTAATTCTTCTCCTTGACTCTACTGTGACCATATTGAAAGATAACGAAAGAACGATTCTCTGAACAAGCCTAGAAATGTACAGAGGCATACAAGAAAGAAAGAGAAAGAGAGAGAGAGAGAGAGAAAAGAGAAAGACAGAGTGCGTGTGTGTGTGTGTGTGAGAAAGAGAGAGAGAGAGAGAGAGAGAGGGAAAGAGATATAGTCAAGAAAAATAATGGTCGGTTTACACGAGGCATGTCTGTTGCCATGGCATCACAATGTGATTACTGCTCCTGTCAACACGATCTTCCTTGTTTCAATGAATGCCCGCCTGACTGCGTGCAGGTGCTGGATGCAAAAGAAAGATAGATGCATTTATAAACGTGTAAAAGTGTTCTTACTGGGGTCAGTTGTCGAATTAACCATATTTGTCGTCAGATGCTAAGTTACGTCTACAAACAATTCCATTTTTTTTTTTTTTTTGCAGCCAAACTACTGATTTGTTTTTCTTTCTTTCTTTCTTTCTTTTTTTCTTTCTTTCTTGCTACTTCTAATATTTCTGTTCAGGCTAAATTTTCATTATCTTCGAAAAGCGGTTCTTTCCGCTTAGAAACTTCGACATTATTTGACGACGTTTTTAACTAAGTCTCGTTTTCTCGACTACAACAAATTTCCTTACTTTTTCGGGTCTTTCTTTGCCATAGGATTTTTTTTCTTTTTTTTCCAATATTCTCTTCTTGACTTTTACCCTGTCACTGTTGCCCTCCTGCTGAATCGTGTCTGGCGGCGAAACAACAACCACATAACAAGAAAGAAAGAAAGAAAAAAAAAAAAAAAAAACAAAACAAATGATACCCAATGTTGCAGCTTATTGCTTTAATGTCTTAACTTTTGGCCTGACTCTTTCGCCTGTCCGTCTTAACACTAATTCCTTTCCTTTTCTTTTCTTTTCACCAAAAACTGTCGCTATTCACAGCTACTGGATAAATATTGAATGGCAAGTGACACGGAGGTGAAGAATGAAGATGGTGGCCGCTGTGCAGAAAAACTGCTTCATACAGAGCGTTTCCACCACAAGACTGATAGTTATAAATATTTAAAATGGACGAGGTGGAGACTGGCAGGCAGACTTCAGTAGATAAACTATCAGAAGGGATAGTTTTGTGGTGGCTGGGACAGCATCACTGTTGTGTTAAAAAGATCAAATTAAATACAATAAAAAGAAAACCTGCCATATCCACACACACACACACACACACACACAACTGATATATATGCGTGTGCCAGTGTGTGTGTGTGTGTGTGTGTGTGTGTGTGTGTGTGTGTGTGTGTGTGTAATACAACTAAAATACACTTTTTAAAATACGTACGGTAAACATTACTAAAATTTAATGTATTTCAGTCCAGAAGCATTTTGGCCCAAAATTGATCAGTGAATAACTACAGTGACAATATTCAATAAGTCAATAAATGTTCAATGGAATTATCTCATTTGACGGACTCCATTGTTTTGCATAATGCCATTCAATAGGGTTACAGCGTTTAATATAAGGGCTTCCACTTTTTTGATAAAAAGAGCATGCCATGATTAAAAAAAGTCTCCAAACTTGATGAAAACAAAGTTTTATTGTCAAAGTGTTTATGTTATCATTAACAAGAAATGAAGAAGTGATTTTTGATTATTTATTAAATTTTAAAAATTTGTTTAAGGGGAATTTTAGCGTCGTTTTTTTGCGGTAAAAAATACATTGTTTTGGAAATACTTGTAAAAATCAAATCAGTCAGTCAGTTAAGAGATATACGGGATATACGCCTGAGCAATCATGTCTCTTTCGAGACAAGACTGGGTGAGCAGAATATTATCTCACAGTAGGTTGCCATTACTTTCTAAGATAGACTGGTTGCCAGCCAAGGCTATAGAACCCCAACTGTTCTTTTATTTAATACATACTGGATGGAAGAGACGGATTAATACCATTCCCAAGGGTATTTGCGTGTAAGTGAATGCAAAAAGTTCAACTGAAATTCGAACGTCAGCTCCCTGATATCTCGTTCCGAGCCGATATCAACTGCACCACAACGCACACAAAAATCAAATAAATGTCGGATTTTAATGAAACTTACAGGATTTATTCACAAATGAATGAAATTATTTTTTAAATGTTTATTTTTAGAAAATGTTGATAAAACATATTTTTATATTTATATATCTTAACCCCACAACCACTTAATTAATTTCATGAAATTTCGAGGAATTAAATTTTGATTCGAAAATGCGTTTTATTGATTAAAAGCAGAAGTCCTTGGAAAATGTAAATCATTCATTTTTTTCAAACAGTTAAACATTTCCCGAAAATCTGAAGAGTAAAATAAAATGTAATAAAACTGTCATTATTTAATTAGAAAATCTTTTAATTGCTTTTATAAATAGGATTTATCAAGGACACTATCGTATTCAGAAAAGCTTTCCTATGAATAATGAATTTTCAAAAATTTTGTTAAATTGTTTTTTTATTTTAATTTTAATAATTTAAAATGACATATATATATATATATATATATATATATATATATATATATATATATATATTAAAATTCAGCATTCCTTTGTTACGTTAGGTGATATTGAAAATTTTTGATTGTGTTAGGTGATATTGAAAACTATACTTATTAATCTAAAAATGAGACGCTTAATACAAACCATTATGTATAAAGATTATAAAAAAAGATACATTTTTTTTTTATTTATATAAAACGTAACGTTCCCATTTTGAAAATATGGGCCATAAAGCACGGACGCCATATTAAAAAAGAATATGTTTTAACAGATAAAGTCTCCGTATTACATCAATAAAATTTCCAACACTCGTCAATCGTGTAAACATGGCTACTGTCGGTTAAAAATACACAGATAGTGCTGGCATTTTTGCGTTTTTCAAACTTAAAGTAAATAATAACTGTTTCAAATTAGATTAATTATCCTTTAAATCAACTAATATTCCTCAAATAAAGTTTCAGAACAGTATATTTTATTTTTAGAAGACTTTTTAATATAGATCAAATTATAATATAATCAAATAAAAAAAAATTTCTGCTCCAACAGTTTCTTTCCTCGCACTTCCCGACTGTGGAATTCCCTTCCACACGATTGCTTCCCCGACGGATACAATCTCCAGGAGTTTAAATGTAAGGTCAATAGACACCTCCTAACACACTAGCCTGCTCACATTCCTCTTGACATTCCCTATATCTAACATTCATTCCTCCTGACATTCCCTATGTCTAACCACTCCTTCTCTTTACCTTCCCCTATGTAGCCCCATGCGCAATAGTGGCAGTGGAATGCCTTGCCTGGGGTGATTAAAAAAAAGAAAGAAAGATAATTACAGTACGATGAGTGCTAATCAGCTATTTAAAAAAAAAATCAATATAAATAAGTATAATTTCTGTTTGAAACACACCAGAGTATTTTGCTTACTGGAAATAGTAAATCTAATGTGTAAAGTTTATATATGTAGAGTAATACAGTAATTTCCATAATGTCACTTACATACCTGATATACTTAATCTGTAAAAAAGAGTGTGTTGAAGACTGTAACATATTTTAAGTGTGAGATTTTTAATCTTTAACATGTTCATTATCGTTTGCTATAATTTGCTATCGTTTGCTATCATTTGCTGGATTAAATTTAATATTTCTAGAAAAATACAAAATGACTTTCTGCAAATGATTAATAAAATTAATAATTTTAATAAAAAAATTTTTGTGAAATAGATTTTATCAGGTACAATGGAAATGATGAAAAGTATACACAGAAGGTAGGCTAATTCTGAAACTTTCTTTGTAGATTTAGTGTACAATCAAATAAAGTGAATGCTTTTGCCTTGGCTGTAGTTTCGTAGAATGATCAAATTCAGTTTTTAAATTAGTTTTGCCACCATTGTCTTCTAGCTATACCTAGGTTCCGTGAGTACTTCTGATTCACCCTTAAACGGCATCGTCAGCTGACGTTTCATTGGAGATTCATCGAAAACGATCAACTAAACTGTTTGCAGACATGTTTCTCGAATACAAAAGAGACAAGAGAATTAGTACAATAAAAACACAACATTAGGTAGTTTGGAATATAATGCCCGATTTTAGAAGAAACATTTTAATTTTGTTTTAATATATTATTATAATATAATGGCTAATAATATATGAAGGTAAAGGGAAGGCCAACTTACACATTAATAAATCTACCATTCGTCCGTGCATTGAATACTGTTGCTATATCTGGTCGGGTGACCCTGCTATTCATCTCGGGGTTCTCGACAAAATTCAAAGGAGGAACTGAAACGTAATCGATCCTGATTTAGCAGCTTGACTTCAGTCACTTTCTCACCGACAGGGTGTGGCTTCCCTCTGTCTTTTCTACAAATATTTTCACGGTTTCTCTGGTGCTCTAACCACATGAATTTACTCAAGCTACTAGATTGGCAATTACGTTCCACCGTTTTTCAGTCAAAATAGTCAAATGTGAACGGCATTTCTACTCTACAATTTCTTTTCTCGCACTTTCCGTCTATGGAAATTTCTTCCATATACTTGCTTCCTTGAGAGCTACAATCTTCAAAATGTCAAGTGCAACGTCACCGACTTTGCATACGTGATTCTGTCTCATTCACTACACTCCATTCACTCTCGTTCATTGACTTTTTTCTGATTAAATTTTTAAGCCAAAAAACATTCGTTGCATGAAGATGCAAAAGCTGCACTCAAAGAGTTTGGGGCGTCCAAACATTTAGAGCTTTATCGTTAATACATAAACAACATTTTAACTCGATGTTCAAGAATTCTATTTTAACTGATTAAAAAAAAAGTAGTTTATATACATTAAATACATTAATTCAGGAATAAATATTAATTTAAAATCGGATCTTTTGTTGTAGTCTAATTCTTTAAACAAAAATCAATTCTGACTGAGCTTTGAGTACACGGTGGATTTACATAGGGAAAGACACCATGTAGTCTGGTGCGTCTTAGACCTCTCGACCACGAATGAAGATCAGTCTAAACAAAGTGGATAGGGGTCACAAGTTCGAATCCTGCCAAATGACACACATTTTCTTAACAAAAATTTATCGTAAATGATCAGGCCGATAGAAATAAATATATAATACTGTCTGATTATAAACAGAATATCTTCTTAAATACGAGTATCGATCAAAAATTATATATATATATATATAGCTGCAGTAATAAATCCAGGAGAAGATTGGTAAATAATACCATTGGATCCTAGTAATATTAGGTCAAATATTAAAACTGATCCAACAGAAAGGTCGATGTAAATTTAATTTACAGATAAGATGTTTATTTCATTGTTCAACTCCATTCGGACGTAAAATGGCGAAAATCTCTGATGACGACACTTGCTAATTAATTCGTTGCGTTGGTTAAGAAGTAAATTCTGATATTGATCTTTTCATATCCTAATTTTTTCTACTAAGCATGGGTTACATTTATCACTCAGCCTGTTGCGATATAATAGAATATTTTCATTTTACTTTCAACTGGGCATAAACTATTACCCTAAATGTAAAATCTAAGTATATATATATATAAATCATGGTTAGAAACGGAAGTTCATTTTGCTGTTTGATATTTACTTTTAAAAAGTGCTTAATACAAAAGTCTAGCATAGATATATGGCAAGTATTATTATGTCATTTTTCATCATATTTCGATTTCTGCTATGGTCGCACTACCAACCAAGTCTGCGGGAAGACCTAAGGCAGGTCGTGGCGTGTTGTTATGGCTCCATTTCATGTTTTTTCTATTTTCCTCATAATTCCTAGCGTTACATAGACAAAGTTCTCCTTAGTGTGTGGGCTGTACTTAATAAGACAATTTTTTGTATATCTCTTAAGCTGGGGTTTCCAGGGATTCTTTCAATGTGTTGTTTTGTTCCATTTCGTATCATTCCAAGTGCACCTACTATCACTGGCACAACTCTTGTTTTCAATTTCCACATTTTTGTCTATTTCAATTTCCAGGTCTTTATATTTTGACAGTTTTTTAAATTATTTGGTTGCTATGTTAAAATCCGCTGGACAAGCCATATCAATTTATAGATAAGTTTTCTCTTTCTGGTTTTTAACAATAATGTCTGGCCTTTGGTGCTTAGAAATATGGTAAAATGTAAGTGGATTCACATTGTCTTTTCTTAATTCGTCTTATTACATAACCAAAAATATTTTTCCATTGGTCTTTAATTAATACAATATATTTAAAAAAAAAAAGAAGATTGTAAAAAGTTTCACTTGATCGTGGCTACAAGAAATGTTGGTAGTTTGATGTTTTTCCCTGTGTTAACCTCTCCCCACTTTACACCTTTCTCACCAAGAACTGTCTTTTCTGGTCACGTGAGACGCGGCCCGCTGTCATTGCCACTGACCCTTATGGAAATCCATATTCAAACTTTGCACCGTCTAATCCATCATTTTTAGACCGGCCCGGGCTCTTGTTTCTGGCAGCAATATTACTGAGGGTTCACCGCTCCTCAGCCACACAGAAACGATTGCCTCCCTTGATTCTGTTCAGCCTTTCTATTGACGCATACATCTGATTTAACCTTAATCCGCTAACACGTAACGACCATTTGTCCTTTTGCGCCATTTTCTACTTAGTGTTCATTTTTCTTTTCGCGCCTCGTGTTGATACGAACAGACGGTAGAGCAGATATTTAAATGAAACAGTCTCAATTGTTATTAAAGCAGATATTCCCAGTTGTTAATTTTAAAGAATTTCTGAAGGATATTTTAATATACAAGGATCCTGTAGAGGTTAACATTTGTTGTGACCGCTATTTTTTTCTCTCTCTCGATATTGCTTGCTTAGACAGGTAAAGGAAGCTTGAGAAGAGATGTTTACCCAAATGATCACTCAACCGCGTTTTTTTCTCTCAAGCATCCGGGCATAACAGTGACGAGACCTTTTGTCAACATACTTGTCAAAAGAAGAAGGAGCGGGATCAGGTATTTATTAGGTGCAATTGAAAGAAAGTAGATTTAGTCATAATTTTTTAACTGATAACTGTTACGCCATTTGCAAACCATATATATATATATGTATATATATATATATATATATATGTATGTGTGTGTGTGCATATGTATAATGTATATATATGTGTGTGTGTGTATGTGTATGTATATGTGTGCATGTGTGTGTGTAGACATATATATTGTGTGTGAATTTTTGTATATGTGTGTACACATATATATGTGTGTATGCGCATGTATGTGTATATACGTATATAAGTGTGTATGGAATTGAATGTATGTGTGTGTATGTGTATGTATGTATATATGTATTCATAATCGAAGAATTGTGTGTGTGCATGTGTATGTATGTATGTGTGTACTTCTATATGTATGTATAATTGTAAATGAATTTTTTTTTTTACCTAGCGATGTCTTTATTTAGTTTAAATCAAATGACCTAATTTTTTTAAAAAAATTTATTTTAAATCCTATATCTTTTTATTCCCTTTAAAAATAATTATGCCTTTTTAAGTAAAGTTTTTTTTCTAATACTTCAACGCTTTTGGGAAGTTAGGTTTTTGAATATGTCCTACGTCTGTAATATATAAAAAAAATTTTCTTTTCTTTTCTTTTTCCCTCCCTTCCTTCCTTTATCTCTCTTATTTCCCACCTTTTTTCCGTGTTGCTTAACCTTACATCAATTCAACACGGCCGTCTGTTAATTTTTAAGTTACAATTCTCTTCCCTTTTTTTGCGAACCCAGACAATGTCAATTTTTTCTTTTCTTGTTTATTTAATTTTATTTTGTTTTATCTTTTTCTTTTTCTTTTTTCTTTTCTTTTTTTAATTTCTTTGCAAATCTATTTAAAAAGGAAAATTAGACTGATTTTTATCCAGTTTCTGAAAGGATTTTTCTGTTGCTGAGGTGATGTGTTATCCCCCGTGGGGGGTTTTCATATCGAAATGATCATCCAACATCATTGAATGAATCCTTTTTTAATTTATATTTGCTCTGTAATATTTTATTACATGGAGCTCTCTTCCTGTATCAATTTTTAATATTAAAATAAAATTTTTAATATTAATTAGGATCGGGTTTTTGGAATTTACCTTCCTGCTTTTTTCTGAATTAATATATATATATATATATATATATATATATATATATATATATATATATCCGAGTGAATAAGGATCGAAGAAAAAAAAATTTACAACGTCCAAAACATTAATTTAAAACAGTGCTCGATATATAAAATATAAAGCCTTGAATATTTATTCTAAATTATATTTTAGAACATTAATTAACCCTAATATCAAGCAAGTTGACTTCCTAGACATAACATTAGACTTAATATCGAACATTTTCCAACCTCACATGAAAAATAATGCTAACCCAATCTATATAAACCCCAATTCACACAAAGCTAGTAAGCAGAATTTTTTGCAAGATATATTTTGCTTGATCAATAGCTTCCCTGATTCTATTAATCTTTTCATGTTAATTTTTTTTATGAAATTTCCTCTGTGGTACTTAGATTTTCTGAATTTAAGTACTAGATTTTCGTGAGTTGTGGTGCAGTGATTATCGGTTTGGAACGAGAAATCGGGGAGCCGAGTTCGAATTCCAGTTGAATTCCTTACATTCACTTACGCGCAAATACCATTGGTATTGATCCGTCTCTTACCCTTCAGTTATGGGTTAAATAACAGGACAGATTGGGTTTAAATTCATAAAATCTAGGTACCACAGAGGAAATACCATAATAAAAATTAACATGAAAAGATTAATAGAATGAGGGAAGCTATTGATCAAGCAAAATATATCTTGCAAAAGATTCTACTTACTAGCTTCGTGCTAATAAAAAATTCAGTAATCTTGCCTTATGTTGAGACAAGACCAAATTCGATGTTTTGCATGGTCAGTAAAACCTTGAAAAAGATCTACTTCCTGGTCTTTTACTAATAAAAACTCATGAACATTAACTTAAGCGTAGAAAGACCAAAAATAGTGCATTAAGAAAAGGAGGTGAAAAAGCTTTGGAATGGAAGCGAGAATGCTTTTCTTTGTTGTTATTATGTTTCTTTGTTTGTTTTGTTTTTTGTTTTTTTGTTGTTTTTTTGTATCTTCCCACTTATTTTCTGGGGGATATCATTTGAAATGCAATCACAGCGAGTTTTTTAAAATTATTACCAGCTTCCTCGGTATCCATGTGGATCAGCTTCGATTCTTGAATGCATTTCTTATGTTCCATAGTTTTCTCAGATCTGGAGAAGATCAGGGCATTATTATTATTATTATTATTATTATTGTTGTTGTTGTGTCATTTGTCATCATATTTCGATTTCTGCTATGGTCGCACTACCAACCAAGTCTGCGGGAAGACCTAAGGCAGGTCGTGGCGTGTTGTTATGGCTCCATTTCATGTTTTTTCTATCTCCTCTAACATTCCTAGCGTTACATAGACAAAGTTCTCCTTAGTGTGTGGGCTGTAATTAATAAGACAATTTTTTGTATATTGCTTAAGCTGGGGTTTCAAGGGATTCTTTCAATGTGTTGTTTTGTTCCATTTTGTATCATTCCAAGTGCACCTACTATCACTGTCACGATTCTTGTTTTCAATTTCCACATTTTTGTCTATTTCAATTTCCAGGTCTTTATATTTTGACAATTTTTCTAATTCCTTGGTTGCTATGTTACAATCCGCGGGACAAGCCATATCAATTATTAGGCAATTTTTTTTTCTGGTTTTTAACAATAATCTCCGGCCTATTTGATTCAATTTTCCTGTCTGTGTAGATGGTGTAATCCCATAGAGTGGCGACATCTTCTGTTTCTGTAACCTGAGCTGGGTATTGTTCATACCAGTGTTTGTTTACATATTTTCCATAGTGTTTGCCCATTGTCCAATGTAAATATTACCCCACTCTATCGTGGCGATTTTTATATTCATTTGGGGTAAGCACAGAACATTCTGAGATTAGATGGTCTATTCTTTCTTGGTATTTATCACAAAACCTGCATTTTGGATCCATATTATTATGCATAATATTTGCCTGAAAGTTTCTAGTGAAAAGACTTTGTTCTTGTGCGGCAAGAATAAAGCCTTCAGTTTCAGACTTTAATCCAGATGCACGTAACCATCGATGAGTATTAACTTTATCAACATTAGATTTATTGGCACGTTCTGGATATTGGCCATGCAGATGTTTGTCTTGCCAGCGTTGTTTCATCTGTTCAAGAGCTTTATCTTTGGCTTTCCTTTTCATATTTTTTGCTGCAATATTTGGTTCTTGGCTTCTGTTTTGCTTTTCTACAGAATCTACTCAATGTAAATCTTGTTTGTATTTACTGCCTTCTTTCATTTATTAATTTTATTATTATTATTATAATTATTATTATTATTATTATTATTATTATTGTTGTTGTTGTTGTTGTTGTTGTTGTTGTTGTTGTTGTCTTATTTCCTTTGATTTCTGTTGCATATTCATTTCCTTCTGGGTCTAAACCAGAGACCTAAAATCAGAAACATCATATTTTCCATTGAACATTTTTATTAAAACCAAAATGCAATATATATATATATATATATATATATATATATATATATATAATCACACACGTTTTACATAGATAAAGTGTGAGTAAAAAGAATTTGTTTTTCTGACGTAACGGGATGTCAGGGATCTCTCAATGATTCTATCAGAAACTTTTCCAATGAAACAATTACAACTAGAATTATTGTTCTGCTCATTTTCTACTTATGTGAGGTTTTCACTTGAAGATCTTTGTATTTTTATCCTGCCTTTAAAATCTCCAAAGATGCATTACAGTCTGCAGGCACCACAATGTCAATATGAAAGCACATTCTGTTTTTCGTAGTCTTTGTTCGCGATGTTTGAGCGATTACTTTGGTTGTTCTGTCTGTGTGTATTGTAAAGGGACATAAAATGAAGACAGGTCCTATGTCTGTAACCGGGTCTGGGTGGTTCTCACACCAATTTCTTGCAGAGTCCTTCGCGTAAAGGTTGCGGAGTTTCCTGCGCAGATATTGGCTGACTCTATCATGCCAAGTTTTATATTCAGTGAGTGTCAATACCGTGCAACCTGAAACAAGATGATCAGAATCTGCATTTTGGGCTAACTCAATTTTTCAATATGTGTGCTTTATAGTTAGCAAGATTGGACATGTGCAGTAATAATAAAACTTTTGGTTTTAGCTTTTAACACTTCACTACGAAGCCACGGTTGGATACGGGTTTTGTCTGTATGAGGTTCTTTGGTACGGGCAGAATGTTGACCATGAATAGGCTTATCTTACCATTATTTCTGTATTTGGTCTATTTCATTTGCTTTTGCTTGCTTTTTTAGGCTCTTTGCTTCTGCAGTAGGTGTGTTATGATTTATTTTCATTTCTTCACCCACATGAAATTCCATTTTGAATTTGTTAGCTTTTATTACTGAATACAGTTTCTTACTTCGCTCATGTTCTTTGAAACAGATCGTTATCCAATCTTCTGTAGTTTCTTAGTATCTCTGAAGAACGATTGTTGTGGTTTTGTAAGACATTTCTCGTAGAACTAATCCTCTACCTCTTTCAGATTTGTACACATACAGACGATCACCATCAGGTTTGGGATAATACATGCGATGGCAAGTGAGAAGCTTTCTCGTTTTGGAATCCATTCGATTAATGTCAATTATGTTCCAGTTAAAGATGTTGAAACCGTATCTCATAACAGGCACATCCGCGGTGTTTATGGCTGATATTCTGTTTTGTAAATATAACTCCGTATTTAACACCAGACACACACAGCCGTAGCATTCGTTTATTACTTTCTCCCTGATTTAGTTATGCTGTATTCCATCTCCGCTAATTCTTAGGTTTCTATGGAATTGTTCTTCTTCCAGTTTCCTTATCTTTGCGACGAAATCTAAATCTATTGAGTGTTTCTGTAATTTCCCTTTCTTGAATGTTACTTTTGCACATTTATCTAATCCGAAATCCATAGGGATTAAGTGTTTGTAAATAGAAAAGAGAAGGTAAGGCCGAGGAGGCGCAGTGTATTGCTCTCAGGGAGAATCGCTTGGTCCATGCTTATGGGAAGCGGGAGTGTGTTTCTGTAATTTTCCCTTTCTTGAATGTTACTTTTGCACATTTACTTAATCCGAAATCCATAGGGATTAAGTGTTTGTAAATAGAAAAGAGAAGGTAAGGCCGAGGAGGCGCAGTGTATTGCTCTCAGGGAGAATCGCTTGGTCCATGCTTATGGGAAGCGGGAGTGTGTTTCTGTAATTTTCCCTTTCTTGAATGTTACTTTTGCACATTTACTTAATCCGAAATCCATAGGGATTAAGTGTTTGTAAATAGAAAAGAGAAGGTAAGGCCGAGGAGGCGCAGTGTATTGCTCTCAGGGAGAATCGCTTGGTCCATGCTTATGGGAAGCGGGAGTGTGTTTCTGTAATTTTCCCTTTCTTGAATGTTACTTTTGCACATTTACTTAATCCGAAATCCATAGGGATTAAGTGTTTGTAAATAGAAAAGAGAAGGTAAGGCCGAGGAGGCGCAGTGTATTGCTCTCAGGGAGAATCGCTTGGTCCATGCTTATGGGAAGCGGGAGTGTGTTTCTGTAATTTTCCCTTTCTTGAATGTTACTTTTGCACATTTACTTAATCCGAAATCCATAGGGATTAAGTGTTTGTAAATAGAAAAGAGAAGGTAAGGCCGAGGAGGCGCAGTGTATTGCTCTCAGGGAGAATCGCTTGGTCCATGCTTATGGGAAGCGGGAGTGTGTTTCTGTAATTTTCCCTTTCTTGAATGTTACTTTTGCACATTTATCTAATCCGAAATCCATAGGGATTAAGTGTTTGTAAATAGAAAAGAGAAGGTAAGGCCGAGGAGGCGCAGTGTATTGCTCTCAGGGAGAATCGCTTGGTCCATGCTTATGGGAAGCGGGAGTGTGTTTCTGTAATTTTCCCTTTCTTGAATGTTACTTTTGCACATTTACTTAATCCGAAATCCATAGGGATTAAGTGTTTGTAAATAGAAAAGAGAAGGTAAGGCCGAGGAGGCGCAGTGTATTGCTCTCAGGGAGAATCGCTTGGTCCATGCTTATGGGAAGCGGGAGTGTGTTTCTGTAATTTTCCCTTTCTTGAATGTTACTTTTGCACATTTACTTAATCCGAAATCCATAGGGATTAAGTGTTTGTAAATAGAAAAGAGAAGGTAAGGCCGAGGAGGCGCAGTGTATTGCTCTCAGGGAGAATCGCTTGGTCCATGCTTATGGGAAGCGGGAGTGTGTTTCTGTAATTTTCCCTTTCTTGAATGTTACTTTTGCACATTTATCTAATCCGAAATCCGTACTGACCTCGTTACTAAAACATTTTACAGTACTGAGGAGAGACTCCAATCCATTTTTCTCTTTGTAAAAGAGTTTGAGAGTAGGTAATTAAATATTTTCTTGCTTACTTTGTATCTATAACTATTTCACGCGAAAGGAGGATTAATGACAGACAAAGCAGAAGTGGGTGACAAAGAGTCTCCTGTAAAGATTCCTCGTAGGATATTCAGGCAATTGAAAGTGGCAGATCATTTGGTGTGATTTAGATGTAATACAGCTTTCCACAGCACCATGGTATTTTTAAGGAAATTTATGTGCGTTGTGGCGCAGTGGATATCGGCTCGGAACGAGACATCGGGGAGCCGAGTTCGAATTCCAGCTGAATTCATTGCATTCACTTACGCGCAAATACCTTTGGGAAAGGTATTAATCCGTCTCTTCCCTCCAGTTATGGGTTAAATAACAGGACAGATTGGGTTCTAAAGCCTTGGTTGGCAACCAGTCTACCGCAGAAAGCAATGGCAACCTACTGCGGGATAATCTTCTGCTCAGTCAGTCATGTCACTTTCGAGACGTGATCGCCCAAGCGTGTATCACGTATGGCACTTAACTGACTATCAGCGAGGAGACCGAACATTTAAAAAATCTTCAGAATCTAAGAGTGCAGCACACTATCAAAGGCATTATGGTAATCTATCCAAGCTGTGCTGAGATTTCTCTCTTTTTTTCTGCAATTTTCCAGGAACATTTTATTTATCAGCAGTTGATCTTTGCAACCATATGAACCTCTTCGACATCCATTCTGTTCCACGGGAAGAATTGTTTTAATTAAGTAGAGTTGATCAAGACAGCTGTGATCAATTTATATGTCATGAACAGACATGCTATTGACCTATAATTTTTTGGATCATCTGTTTCACCCGTTTTTGACAGGAGGTATGTCAGTGATCTATTCTTGAATTTCACTGGGGCTATTCATTAGCATAGATCAAGTTTGAGCAAAGGTTTTATTGACTTATGACAGATGATAGAGCCAAAAATTGTGTACTTTGGGGATTTCTATTTTGGGGATTTTTTTTTAAAAGCTTGCTGAACATTATTCTTGGTTATAATTTTTCCGTTCTTGTACAGGTCTATCCTTCATTCTTTCTTTTTATTGTTTTTTATTGTTTATTGTATATTTCTTTGTAGTGCTGCAAATATTCCCCCCAAATATGTTACTTCTTCAACAGATGGTGAGTGTTTGGTTCTAATTTTTTTTCAAAACCTCTTCAGGTTCGTTTGGAACAACTTATTTTGTTGATAGAACCTATAACACCTTTCATATAGTTTTTTTCTCTGTGCCTTTAATTGCAGTTATTTATTATTATTATTATGTCATTTTTCATCATATTTCGATTTCTGCTTTGGTCGCACTACCTACCAAGTCTGCGGGAAGACTTAAGGTAGGTCGTGGCGTGTTGTTATGTTGCATTTCATGTTTTTTTTTCATATCTCCCTAACATTCCTAGCGTTACATAGACAAAGTTCTCCTTAGTGTGTGGGCTGTACTTAACAAGACAATTTTTTGTATATCTCTTAAGCTGGGGTTTCCAGGGATACATTCAATGTGTTGTTTTGTTCCATTTTTTATCATTCCAAGTGCACCTACTATCACTGTCACGATTCTTGTCTTCAATTTCCACATTTTTGTCTATTTCAATTTCCAGGTCTTTATATTTTGACAATTTTTCGAATTCCTTGGTTGCTATGTACAATCCGCTGGATAAGCCATATCAATTATTAGGCAAGTTTTTTCTTTCTGGTTTTTAACAATAATGTCTGGCCTGTTTGCTTCAATTTTTCTGTCTGTGTAGATGGTGTAATCCCATAGAATGGTGACATCTTTTATTTCTGTAACCGGTGCTGGGTGGGGTTCATACCAGTGTTTGTTTACATATTATTATTATTATTATTATTATTGTAGAGGCCACTGAGGACCATATTGAGAAACCAAACCAAATGGTGCTAGAAAAAGGAACGATGTAATTTTTACCAAAAAGGACAAGCAGCATTCATAACCAGGGGATTTATCTTAGTTAGAACACCGACTACTGGCTTCGGCTGGAAATAAGTAATTAGTTCAGTCCATAGGCAAGAACGAAATTTAGTCAGCTTGCAAATTAAAATTGTGGGACACCTTATGAGGACCGAGCCTGTTGGAGTAATAGCCATGAGTAATGTTAGATTTTTTTTCCTGGTTCCCCGACCACATGTGCTATTAAAACTTGAAGCAGCTGAAATATGGTTCTACAGAAGGATGCTGCCGATACCGTGGACTGAGCATGCAAGCAACGATGAGGTGTTGGAAAGAATGGTAACAAAAAGGAAATTAATACTGAGCATCAGGAAGAGATAACTGAAGTTCCTGGGACATGCAATAAGGAAGGAGAGCTTGGAGAACCTGATACTGACTGGTCAGACAGAAGGAAAAAGAGACAGAGGAAGGCAAGGTATTTTACCGTCAAAATAGTTAAATGTTACCTTACCTTCTACTCTAATAGTTTCTTTCTTCGCATTTCCTGTTTGTAGAACGCCCTTCTAGTTGCTTGCTTCCTTGATAGCTACAATTTTCAAAAGTTTAAATGCAACGTCAATTGCCATCTTCTTTATTCCCATCCATCTCTTATGATTTCTCCGATATCCTCTGTACATTGATTTTTCTCTCACTATAGACCCATGCGCACCAGTGGCACTCTTGCATGGCTTGGGGAGAAATGAGAATCTTCTTCTTCTTCTATGTGCCCTGTCCCTTCAGGAGGTAGGCGATCATGGTTCTCCACGTCTCCCTATCCCTTGTGGCTCTTAGTATGTTTGCTCCTGTTACACCTCGTAAGCCCCGTTCCGTCATCCACCTGATCAGGCCCTGCAAATATGTTATCCGCTGCCTTCCTCTGTCTCTTATATATATATATTGTATTTTTTATTCCCTTCCCTGCATCTTTTTTTTTATCTCTCTCTTTTTCTGTTTCCCTCTCTCTTTCTGTCTCCCTCTTTCTTTACCTCTCCCTCTCTCTCTTTCTCTGTCTCTCTCTCTGAGTCATTTTCATTCAGAAAATTATGGCACTCCACATCTTGCCTTTTTAACGGTTTCACTTTCCTTTGTGGTATTTTGGTATTTGTTCTGCTAGTTAGCCAGCCATTTAATAATAATAATAATAATAATATTTAAAATTTGCCAAGTACGTTGCTCACCGTTTTCCTCATACTTCTGTTACTTTCAATATAACCTTTGTGTGCAAAATTCTCCAAGACTTCTTTCTTCATTCTGCACCAAATAATTTGACTGTCTCTTTTTAATTCTTAGTAGCAATTAGTTAATCTTCATTATATTCTGTGAGTGTTAAATTCACCACGCCTTCTTTCCTCGTTATGTGTCCCGAATCCTTTAACTGTCTCTTTCCGATCATTAACAGTAGTTCCTATTCTTAAAACTTCTTATTTTCTCACATATTCTGCCTATGTTATTCTTAACCCTCTAGGGCCATTCGTATCATATTTGATACAGTATTTCCCTATAAGGAAACATTTGGTATTTCCCTATAAGGAAACATTTGGTATTCATTGACTGAGCAGTCAGTACTGCTTTCATTTGAAATTTATAAAATATTTCTCTTAAAAAATTTTTCAGGAAAATATTTCTTTCAAGGCTTGTTTTCATACTGTATCAAATATGATACGAATGGCCCTAGAGGGTTAATAATATAATATGATTAAAGCTTCTACTTGTCATAAAGTGGGGGATCAGTTCTATATTGATATGAAGTAATAAACAGATCCCCCACTAATATGATACGAATGGCCCTAGAGGGTTAATATGCATTAGTAGAACCACCATTTTTTTGTAAACGCGAAGCTGATATATCTTGGATGTTAATGTACATTCAGTCAATTCTTTACAACTACGCCATGTTATTTTCTTTCTTCCGTATTTTAAATGTGAGGAAAACATTTAAACCAGATACCTTTCCCCAACAGCAGTTACTTAGTACAAAAGGCGCTTCTTTTTCTGTCTTTGATAATAATCTCTGGACGATTTACTTGTATTGTTCGATCTCTGTTGATAGAAAACCTCAAGAGGATGGTAACAGCTGCTCTCTCAACTACGTATTCAGGATGATGTTCATACCAGTTTACATCTGTTTTTATCATATAGTAATGAAAAAATCTCCCAATGCAGATATTAACCTACCCTGTCGTAATGGTTTTTTGTAATCATTAGTTGTAAGTATTGAATATCCTGAGATAATGTGATGAATAGTTTCAATGTATTGGTCACAAAACCTATGGTCCATATGTAAGAGATTAGCTCAGTGGTTTTATTATTAATATTATTGAGGGAAAATTTCACTTTGTGTAAATGGCATTTATTTACATATTTGAAAATAAGTTATTTGACAGTTCCTACTATTTTACATTTCATACCCTGTCATGTATACCTTTCTGTACTATTTAAATTATTCATTTATTGTCTGCTTTTCAATGGTGACATCTGCTTTTTACATTTATTATTTGAATTTTCTTTTTCTGTATCTGATAATTAATTTACTAGGCACCGCTTAGATATAGCACAAAGCCAAGAGAATGGGGTACCCAGTGAGAATCGAAATCACTACTCAGTAGTAATAGGTTCTAGCAAAACAGACTTGCTAATCATTACACTTTTCCATATCTGCTAGTAATCGCTGGCAATTGTTAGCATATCTCCCTAATTATTCAACATTACCGCAAGTTTACCTGTGTTTGAACCGACAGGGATCGAACCTGCATTTCTCTGATAAAAAAAAAGTTCAATTTTTTGTCACGAAGCACATTTTTCTTTAGTAAGGACTTCTCGATTGATTTCAAGGGAATTACCGAATAGGGATGTTTTATGGAAGAAATATATATTATGAGGGTATGTAGGACATGTAATGGTTGGCCATGGCTATTAATATTATATAATAGGAAGCAACGTCTCGGGGTTATGTTCCACAAAACAGTGATTCTTGAGAAGAAGCTGTCCGAATGAAACTTCCTCCTTACCAATGGAATTCAAAGGGAATATAGCTTGCCAGAAGATTCGCCTTGAAAATCGTGATACAGCAGCGACGGGTTGGAAAATATTTTTAAGGTGGGAAATAAATCAGCTAAGAAAGCAGTGTAAACCATTTTAAAGTCAGTAGATTCTAGAAAGAGATTTTGGCAGCAATACTCCATTTTTGGTCTGATCTAACTCTTGTAAAAGATAAATCAAGATAGGTGGAGTCACATATCAGGAGATGACCATTTTTTCAGTGATTGATCGTATATATAAAATATCATTTTAAAAACTGAGGTTAACTTTACTCTAAATAGACACTCAAAGCATATTTTTCAAACGCGCATTTCATAGCTTCCCATTCTTTACCGTAATTGCATTAATACAATAGTGAATCCATTGTATTCACTTACGCGCAAATACCCTTGGGAAAGGTATTAATCTGTCTCTTCCTTCCAGTTATGGGTTAAATAGCAGGACAGATTAGGTTCTATAGCCTTGGTCGGCAACCAGTCTACCGCAGAAAGCAATGGCAACCTACTGCGGAATAATCTTCTGCCCAGTCAATCATGTCTCTTTCGAGACATGATCGCCCAAGCGTGTATCACGTATGGCACTTAACTGACTGACTGACAATAGTTGGCTTCTATTTTTATTCAGTATTAAGTTTTCTACCTCAGCATGAAAGTGAGTGGCGAAAATCCTTTACTAAATAAAAAAAAACGTGTCCTCTGAGGGACAGAAAGAAAGAGGGAAAGATTAGATGTAAGAGGAGTAGTAGGAGAAATTGAACAGGTATAAAGAGAGTATGAAATGCTTAAAAAGGGAGAAAAATTATGTGCATGTGTGTAAGAAAGAATTTAGAAAGAGAAAGATGTCTGTTAAAAAGGAATGGAACAGAACACTAAGGCAAAAGAAAGAAAGAAAGAAAGAAAGAAAGAGAAAGAAAGAAAGAAAGAGAAAGAAAGAGAAAGAAAGAAAGAAAGAAAGAAAGAGAGAAAGAAAGAAAAACGAAATTCTAAGAAAGAAATACTAAGAAAGAATGAAAAACTGCTAAGAAACTTGAGAGAATTAATAGAAAGAAAGAAAGAAAGAAAGAAAGAGAGAAAGAAAGAAAGAAAAACGAAATTCT
The DNA here is from genome assembly GCA_037127315.1 of Ascarosepion bandense. Classification (NCBI taxonomy): domain Eukaryota; kingdom Metazoa; phylum Mollusca; class Cephalopoda; order Sepiida; family Sepiidae; genus Ascarosepion; species Ascarosepion bandense. Next base: position 887,193 of record JBBBDQ010000882.1, read on the forward strand.
AAGAAAGAAAGAAATACTAAGAAAGAATGAAAAAACTGCTAAGAAACTTGAGAGAATTAATAGAAAGAAAGAAAGAAAGAAAGAGAGAAAGAAAGAAAGAAAAACGAAATTCTAAGAAAGAAAGAAATACTAAGAAAGAATGAAAAAACTGCTAAGAAACTTGAGAGAATTAATAGAAAGAAAGAAAGAAATAAAGAAAGAAAGAAAGAAAGATGAAATACTAAGAAAAGATAAAAGAACTGATAAGAAACAAGAAAGAAAGAAAAAAGAAAGAAAAAGAAAAAGAAATAAAGAATTCTAAGACATAATTTGAAAGGAAGAAATAACTATGAAAGAAAGTAAGAAAGAAAGAAAAATAAGAAAGAAAGATATACTATGATAGGAAGAATTAACTAAGAAAGAAAGTAGAACTTCTAAGAAAGAAAGAAATATTATGAAAGAAAGAAAGAAAAAAGAAAAAAGGCTAAAAGAAAAACGGACTGTCAAGAAAGAAAGAAATACTAAGAAAGGATGAAAGAACTAATTAAAAGAAAGACACTTACCATTGCTACTACTACAAAGAAAGAAAGAAAGAAAGAAAGAAAGAAAGAAAGAAAGACGAAATTCTAAGAAAGAATTACTATGAAAGAAAGAAAGAAAGAAAGAAAGAAAGAAAGAAGGAAAGGCGAAATTCTAAGAAAGAATTACTATGAAAAAAGAAAGAAATTGGCGTAGATAGATCTATCTATCGCCCGGTTAACACTCCACCCATGTCTATTGAACAGGTTAAGAGGCTCATCCCTTGTTCTCTGTTTAGGATATGGTTTCCGGCTTTCTCTTTTCCGATCTTTTCACTATTACGTAGCCCCCTGCACATCAGTGGCGTTACCGCCTTGCTCGGGGTGATACGATTAAAAAAAAAATTAAAAAAAAAAGAAAGACATACTATGATATGAAGAATTCTAATAGGAAGATGCCTTTTTGAGAGTGTGACCATTCATCGTGACTGTTGAGAATCCAACGATAATGAAGCCTTACTAACTTAGTTTTGAAGCTATTGAATACTACAAGCCAGTTTTTCCTCTCTTTAATTATAAGCTCGCCCAGATGAAAGATCAGCTGTCGTGTTCTTTTTGAGATGCACCCATAAATTAAGCCGTAATCTGCATAGATATTTATTATTTTTGTAATAAAATATCCTACACTCCTTTTTCCCTATGTGGACTTACAATACGGAGAACTATATATTGTGAGCAACGCATTCACCGGGGTCTTGCTTCGGAGATTAGTACTGTCTTACTAATCTCTTATTGTACTCTCTATTGCAATAACCCTCTCTTCTTTTCATCTACTGTCGTGTTGGTTGTTGTGTCTCCTCGAGTAATATCCTTGTATTTTGTAACCCTTCTCAAGGATACAACATTTACTAACGACCTGAAATTCTCTGGTAGATTATTCATATAAAACAAACTGGTAGAGCCGAGAAATGAGCCTTGTGTGATCTCATGGGCTTCAGAAGTGTTGTAGAGTGGCTGGAACTATTACAGCAATCTCAATGATGGAATGACCCATGGGCTGAAATGGTCTATTTAAGTGAGAACAGTAACATTCGAGGTGTAATATAGTTTTCACCAGCCCGCATTGCCAAGCATAGTGAATACGGCACATCCCCTGAACTGACGGACATGAAAAAAGTAGAAGTCATCTAGGGAGAGTGAAAAAATAAAATAAATAAATAAATAAATAAAACAAACAGGTCTTCTGGTACTTTATTACAAGAATCAAGTTCCACAAGCAGTTGATGGGAAAAATAAATGCTTTTTTAGGTTACAGACTTATAGATGTATCTTCGTAAATGCAGCCTAGTAGAGGGAATTTTGCCTACGGCTATATCGTGTTGAATGCACCGGTTCCCGTCCGATCACCGAAGTTAAGCAACATCGAGCCTGGTCAGTACTTGAATGGGTGACAATTGGGAATACCAGGTACTGTAAACGTAAGGACCAAGAATGGTCCACCGGTCCTCCAGGTTTGGGGGTTGGGTGCAGGGCTAACAACCCTGTCCCGTAAAAAACAGTTTGTTACAGAAACAGTAACAAAAAAGTCGCTGCCCTATGCACCATTGGGTGTGATGGATAGATGAATGAGAGGGAATTTTATAAAATGTCAAGGACTAAAACCAACGATTAGTATGAATGTACGTTGTGAGGCAGTGGATATTGTCTCAGAACGAGAAATCAGAGTTCCGAGTTCGAATTCCAGTTGAATTCGTTGCATTCACTTGCGCGCAAATAGCCTTTGCTTCTTCCTCCAGTTATGGCTAAAACAGCAAGACACATTAGATTCTTTAGCCTTGGATGGCTAAACTAGTCTAACGCAGAAAGTGATAGAGTAACCGCCTGCAGGAAAATCTGCCTAGTCAGTCATATATCTTTCCAGACATGATCGCCCTAGCGTGTATCACGTATGGCACTTAACTGACTGAATGTGAATTCAACTGTACCCATTTTCTTTACTGAAACTAAGGAAAGATTGTTCTGAAAAACAGGAATACATTTTCCGATGTGCTTTTTCCTTAAAAGCTAGCGACAGGAATAACTGACTTGCGTTGAAATTTAACAGTTAGAAGGGAAGCGAATATTGAAAAGGTAAAAAAAAAAAAAAAAAACGGTTGTCATTTTTATATACAGAAAATGTGAACAAAAAAATGTTATTTTTTCATTGCTTATATATCAAAAGATGGATTATTCCAAGAGGAAAAGATAGATTAGACTAAGCATTTTGAGGAGGAAAAACCCGCAAGAGAACAACAGCGAGTAATGGCGAGAACATGAATGCCGATGGCGAGGTTTCCGTTTTCCTGAAATTATGACTGCAACCAACGGGCATTGACAGGATTGAACATCGTGGCTGAGGCGGCCACTAGTGTCTTTTCTCCAGATCGCAAGTTTGCCGAATCACGCGTGTTCTTGCAAACTGCCTGCGGTTAGGAACTTTCCTGGCACTAAGAAAAGAATAATTGTCGCCCCACTCCAACCAATTCTAACTGGTCTACCGATGAAGATTGACCCTTATTCAAAAGCACATCCATTTGCACAATTCTTAATATCTTTTGAGACTTCTTTTTTGAGCAGTTCTTTCTTTCTTTCTTTCTTTTATTCATTCTTTCTTTGTTTGTAGTAGTAATAGTAGCAGTAGTAAGTATCTTTTTTTTAATTAGTTCCTTCATCCTTTTTTAGTATTTCTTTCTTTCTTGACAGTCCGTTTTTCTTTCATTCTTTTTACTTTTTACTTTCTCTCTTTCATAGTATCTCTTTCTTAAAAGCTCTTTTTCTTTCTTAGTCAATTCTTCCTATCATAGTATATCTTTCTTTCTTTCTTTTTCTTTCTTTCTTTTCGTAGTATATCTTTCTTAGAATCTTTTTGTCTTTCTTTCTTTCTTGTTTTTTAGCATTTCTTTTATCCTTTCTTAGTATTTCTTTCTTTCTTAGAAGTTCATCTTCCTATCATAGTATAACTTTTTCTTTCTTTTTCTTTTTCTTTCTTTCTTTCTTAATTATTTCTTATTTTCGTAGTATATCTTTCTAAGAATTTTTCTTTCTTTCTTTCTTTCTTTCTTTTAGCATTTCTTTTATACTTTCTTATTATTTCTTTCTTTCTTAGGACTTCATCTTTCTTTCTCTTTCTTTTTTACTTTCTTTCTTTTAATTCTTTCGAGTTTCTTAGCAGTTTTTTTCATTCTTTCTTAATTATTTCTTATTTTCGTAGTATATCTTTCTAAGAATTTTTCTTTCTTTCTTTCTTTCTTTTAGCATTTCTTTTATACTTTCTTATTATTTCTTTCTTTCTTAGGACTTCATCTTTCTTTCTCTTTCTTTTTTACTTTCTTTCTTTTAATTCTTTCAAGTTTCTTAGCAGTTTTTTTCATTCTTTCTTAATTATTTCTTATTTTCGTAGTATATCTTTCTAAGAATTTTTCTTTCTTTCTTTCTTTCTTTTCTTTCTAAATTCTTTCTTACACACATGCACAAAATCTTTTTCTGTCTTTAAATATTTGAAAACCTCGTTATATCTGTTCTTCCAGCTAACCTTTCCTTCTTTCTGCCCCTCAGAGGTCACTTTATTTCATTCAGTAAAGGATTTTCGCTACTCACGTTCATGCTGAGGTGGAAAACTTAATATCGAAAAAAATAAAAAAGAAAGAAAGCGTCATTGTATTAATGCAATTACAGCAAAGAATGGAAAGCTATGAAATACGCATCTGAAAGAGGATCGCATTTTTGATTCTTTTACTTTCTATAAAAAATGTTTCCAAAATGAATACGTATTTCTTTATGACACCTCTTCAAATTATCTTTAATGAGACAAATAACAATTAATTGTGCATGCTTCCTGAATTAAATTAACAATAACTGAAACATATTGCTATTATTAAGACTTACTTAACAAAGTAATGGTTTTATTATTGAAAAAAGAACAAACAAAAACTAATGCAAAAATGAATGTATTAAGAGTTAGGTTTTAGAATTTGATTTTAAATTAAAATTCTCAAAAAAGCGAAAAAAAAATTTACATCAAATTTTGCGATGAGAATTAAGTGTAGGCCTCTATGTTGCAAGTTCGTGTGCGATAAATCTTGTTAATATTAACTTAATTACAAAGGCTACATTAAGAGTATATTTTACTTGCTATATATATATATATATATATATATATATATAACAAGTAAAATATACTATATATATATATATATATATATATATATATATATATATATAACAAGTAAAATATACTCTTATGTATATATATATATAACAAGTAAAATATACTCTAATATATATATATATATATATATATATATATATATATATATATATATATATATGAGCAGTAATCTTTCTTTTAAACATCATTCGTTGAATATGACCAACAAGGTCATATTTAGATATATGTATGTGTTTACACAGATACTATGGGTAAATTACTGCCATTTTATATTTTTAATTTTGCACATGCACGCTGCTTGTTTTTAATTTTGTCGACTGCACAGTATAGTAGGTTCGGTTGGGCACCGTCTGTGAGAAAAAAGACCACCATGACGCATTTATTTCGCCAGAAACTTGAAAACGGAATCTACTGCTTAGCATTCAAGTCGTAAGCTTCAATACGGACATTACAGAGTGTTTGGCTATCAATCAAAGGACAAATCAGAAAACTCACTCTGATAGGTCTGGTAAGAAAAGAACTCCCGAATTTGTTGATGAGGGTCTCAGGCTACATCATGGGCATTGAGGCGATAGTATTGCCCTGGATCAATGTGTTGATTGTTGGTAGACCGTATATGTGGCAACAGGACCCTGCACGATGCCATACAAGCAGGATAACAAAGTCATGGCTGTGAGACGATTTCTGTGATTGCAGCATACCTTACATCTGGCCACCCAACTCCCCAGGCTCCAACCCTTTTTACTATTATGTGTGGGGCGCAATTGAACAAAAGACAAAAGACAAACAAAACACCTTGTAACACCAAAGATAAACTGAAGGCAAGGATTATAGCAGCATTCAACACTTAAAACAAGGAGGCAGCCCAGAAGAGTTGCAAGAGTTTCCGAAGTCGTCTGGAGACTGTGATTGAAGCCAATGGCGATTTTATTGAATAAATTTACTCTTTCGTGTTTCAAGATATTTTTGTGTCATTTTTGGTAAATATATCTGTTAAAATTAGCTGTCAGAGATATTTTAATTTTTGCGTAATTTAGACGGCAGTTTATACATCTCACCCTATATATATATATATATATATATATACATGTGATTTTTCTTTTCAACTTATCACCCGATGAGAAGCGCACGTAACAGCTTCGAAACGCGAAAATTTTCGTGTAGTGATACTATGAATTTATAAACCATTGTAACAACCATTACAATATAACGCTCTACGTTGTATCGAGCACTCTTTATAAAAGTAAATGCATGAACAGTAGGTAAAAAAACCTACGTGATCTATAACTTTGTTACAATATATATATATATATATATGTGTGTGTGTGTGTGTGTGTGTGTGTGTGTGTGTGTGTGTTAGATTTCTCAAATGCACAGGTCGAGGAACGTAATAAACACAGTTTTAAAATATAAATAAAAATGGCCTCGTCTATTTCAAATACGTATATCCACTAAATAACAACGTTTGAAGCAATAAAAATGTCGGATTAAATATACATTCATTAATTCTTTAGCGATTGCTTTGTTTACATTTTGAAACAGAGTAGATATGTTTTTTTTTTAAAGAAAACATATCTGGATGATAAGATGTGCTTTCCTTAAAAGGGGGACTAGAGTCCACTGTGTTGTGACATCCTCTGTAACTGAGCGTTAAAGAACGCCCTATCAAACGGTGGTTTATCCTACAAAGTGGAACGCCGCTTCGATCCCAGCCAGAGAGCAGAATTTTCTTTGTTTAGATTTCTCGAATATGCAGGCCGATAAACCTAATATGAACCGTTTAAATCAATCAATCAATCAATCAATCAATCAATCAATCAATCAATCTATCTATCTATCTATCTATCTATCTATCTATCTATAAAGAAAGAATTAATACAAATATAACGTTTGTCACTTAGCTGATTGATATTACGTACAGCATACAGCAATGTTTTTTAGACGTACTTTCCTGTAATCACTCCGTCTACTCGTCATGGTTTATAAGCAATTGACTTTTATATGCATTTTTCGTTGGTGCAAGGTTGATTCTTTCCTTCCATTTTTTTTTTAATCATATCACCCCAAGCAAGGCGGCAACGCCACAGATGCGCAGGGGGCTACGTAATAGTGAAAAGATTGGAAAAGGGAAAGCCGGAAAACACATCCTAAACAGGGAACAAGGGATAAGCCTCTTTACCTGTTCAATAGACGTGGGTGGAGTGTGAACCGGGCGATAGTTTAGTCTATCCACTCCAACTGAAAAAAAAAGAAAAGAAAACGGTGAGGATAATCCAACAATATTAAATCCAACAGAAATAAATTGAGTTCTTTCGGTGACTGGCGTGTCTATACACTGCTTATATACAACACGTTAAAAATTCCTGTTATTGATTCCATGCGCCTGTGGCTTAGGGAGTAGCGACTCCGACTGACACCAAATCGAGAATTTTTGTGTAGTTATACCATGCTTTTATAACCCATTGTAACAAATATTACAATATAAAGCTCTACTTTGTATCGAGCACTCTTTATAAAAGTAAATGCTTGAACAGTGGGTTTAAAAATCTACGTGTTCTATCACTTTCTTACACTATATATATATATAAAATAAAATAAATTCCGATGTTCAAATCAGTTCTATGGCCATTTCTACATGAAATCTCTAAGAGAAATTTCACGTATCATCAGCAACTTCTTTATTCCAAAATAAACCGAGATATTACACCGGCGGAAGTTAAAAAAATATTACATCACGGAAAAAGTAAAGGGGTGGGATTAATAAGAAAGCATTTACCTACCTACTTTTCCTTTTGGATTAAAGTTATATATTTAAATATATATATATATCACCACCCAAAAACTGTTCTCCGACAGGCAATATGGATTCCGCTTTGCCAGGTCCACGGCCGACCTGCTAAAAACCGTAACGGAGTACATGCTACAGGCCCTTGATGAGTCTGACGAGGCTCGTGCGGTTGCTCTGGACATCTCCAAGGCTTTCGACAGGGTTTGGCACTCTGGCCTCCTATGCAAACTACGCGGTTATGGTATTACCGGTCGCCTGCTTGACCTAATCCAATCTTTCTTAAATAACCGCAAAATGAAGGTCGTTCTGAATGGGCGTGCCTCTTCGTCCTACAGCACGAATACTGGTGTCCCACAGGGCTCTATCCTGGGCCCGACGCTCTTCCTTATTTTCATCAACGACCTCCCAGATGAGATCAAGTCCCAAGTAGGCATCTACGCAGATGACACTACAATATACTCCCGCACCAGTAAGAAACCTGTCGTGGCGGACAGACATAATCTCGCTGCTGACCTTGAACGGGATCTACACTCTGTGGTGAACTGGGGCAAGAAGTGGCTTGTCAACTTCAATTCATCTAAGACCAAGCTGTTGTCTGTCAACCATTACAGGCAACCTCTCCTGCTTCCCATAAGCATGGACCAAGCGATTCTCCCGGAGAGTAATACACTACACCTCCTTGGACTTACCCTGTCCTCAGACCTCAAATGGAACCACTATATTGAATCCATAGCAAAATCTACTGTTAAGAAGGTTGGGTCACTATGTCGATCCAGGATGTTTTTTCCACCTGACTACATCCTGCATATATACAAGTCAACCATCCGTCCGTGCATGGAGTACTGCTGCCATTTATGGTCAGGTGCCCCTGCCGTTCTCCTCAGTGTTCTTGACAGGGTCTAAAGGAGAGTCTGTAATGTGATAGGTACTGATCTGGCGACTCGACTGCAGCCACTTCCTCATCGTCGAAATGTGGTCTCTCTTTGTCTGTTCTATAAATACTTTCATGGCTTCTGCTAAGACGAACTTAAGTCACTGATGCCTCCTCAACAGGTGTTTACTCGTGCAACCAGACTGGCAACTGGGCCCCACCCATTCACAGTCAGGTTAGCCAAATGCAGACGACAGTTCTACTCCTGCAGCTTCTTCTCTCGCACTTCCCGCCTTTGGAACTCGCTCCCGTATCCTTGCTCTCCTGACGGCTACAACCTCCAGAAATTTAAATGTAAAGTCAATAGTCATCTACTAACCATTGGACTCTAGCTCTCTCCCCACTCCCGTATAACCTTCCTTTTCTCTCCACCTATGTATCTGTCATCGCATCTGCTTTCTCAGCTTTCTATTGTTCCTTTCTAACTAGTTTGTACTCCTCACTCTTTTCTAATTAATCTTTTTACATTTATGTAGCTCCCTGCACATCAGTGGCGTTTCCGCCTTGCTCGGGGTGAAATGATTAATATATATATATATCGAACAAGGAAAGTAATTTTTTTTCGTCTGTATGCCCCAAATTTTACTTTCCTTCCTCGAGTTCTGATGACTCAGTGGAGTGATAACCGGTTCGTTCATTCTGTTTTTTTTATTTTTTTTTATTTTTCTTCTTTCTTATTAAACTACCGTAGTTTTTATCCTTTTGTTCAATTCTAATTCTGCCCGTTCTTATTGGAGAAGAATTAAAAAAGAACTAATTTTCTATTTAAAGATCCTCAAAATATGATATACATTATCGAATGAATATGCGTCGTAATGACATTTAATATTAATAAGAATCTGTCAGCTGTTGTTAAAATGGCGGTTGTCGGAGCTACTCTAATGTTCAGAAATTATCGTATAACAATTTCGTGGACTGTCAATTCGAGTCGTACATGAGAATAGCAATTACTCAGCTTATGGTTCAACACTCTACCTCTTCCTCCTCACACTTTTATGCTTCTTATGAAAACGATAACAGCGAAGTCGACATGCTAAGAGTGTAATCACCAGTGCTAATTTATGTTAGCCATTGTCGGATGAATAACACTGAACAAAGAGAGCTCGAGCCTTGCTTGTCGCCAAAGCCGTTGTCAAAAGCAAACACGCGCCATACCGTGTAGGAATTGTTACCGGCAAGTCTAGAAGCCCGTTACTGATGTAATGAGTTTGATCCTAACTATGTGCACTACACGCATGACCTAATATAAGCTTACAATATCAGAAACAACTGGATCTAAAAGATAGTTAATAAGCGAGTCTATAAACTCATTACTCTTCTAGTGAGGTTGATCCTAAGTACTATGCACGCTTGACTTGACTATTCTAGTGAATTTGAACCGAGGTAAGTTTTCGCACGCGTGACATAATGTAAGATTCTCCTATCATAAACAACTGGATATAAAGGTGTAGTTAATGAGCGAGACTAGAATCTCATTACTATTTTAGTGAGTTTGATCCTCAGTAAATGCTCTGCAAGTGTGATCTGGTGTAAGCTCACAATGTCAGAAAGTTTGGAATCTCGTTATTATTCTAATTAGTTTAATCTTAACTAAGTGCTTTGCACACGTAACCTAATTTGAGCTTACAATATCAGGAACAACATTATCTACAGGTGTTGTAAATAAGCGAGTCTAGAATCACATTACTATGTTAGAGAGTTTGATCCTAACTAAATGCTTTGCACGCGTGACCTAGTGTAAGCTTAGAATAGAGAAGGCAACTGGATCTAAAGGAAACAGTTAATGAGCTAGTCTAGAATCTCACTACTATGCTAGTGTGTTTGATCCTAAGTGTGACTTAATGTAAACTTACAATATCAGAAAACCCTGGATCTAAATGAGTAGTTAATGATCGAGCTAGAATCTCATGACTATTCTAGTGAGTTTGATCCTAACTATGTGCTCTGCACGCGTGAACTTACAATAGAAGAGGCAACTGGATTTAAAGGAAGCAGTTAATGAGCGAGTCTAGAATCTCATTACTATGCTTGTATGTTTGATCCTGAGTGATATGTACGTGTGACAATGTAAACTTACAATATCAGAAACTTGTGGATCTAAATGATTAGTTAATGATCGAGCTAGAATCTCATTATTATTCTAGTGGGTTTAGAGCCTATCACGTTGAATACACCGGTTCTCGCTCGATCACCGAAGTTAAGCAACGTTGAGCTTGGTCAGTACTTAGATGGGTGACCGGTTGGGAATACCAGGTGCTGTAAGCGTTTAATGAAGGATGTGCGTTGTGGTGCAGTGGATATCGGCTCGGAAAGAGAACTCGGTGAGCCGAGTTCGAATACCAGTTGAATACTCTGCATTCACTTAAGCACTGGTACCCTTGGGAAAGGTATTAATCCGTCCCTTCCCTCCAGTTATGGGTTAAATAACAAGGGTAGAACTTGGGGACCATGCCCTTAAAAAACAAATCCCAATGAATCTTGATACTCGGAAAGAAAAATATTACCAGACACAAAACTTATATAAAAAACAACAATAAATTGTTGAAAGAAAATGGTATTACCAGCAATAGATAAATAAAATTTAGTTGGTAATAAATGACCCGTCGAGGTTGATTTGCCATAAAAACAAAACAACCAACTAACCTACTATTCCAGTCACTTTGATCCTCAATTGGTTATACTTTTCACAACTCTAAATTTTCAGCTATAAACTGTGAGAGCTTCTTGAGAAATACAATGGAAAAGTTTCTCATAGCATTCATTCCGGCAGAAATTTTATGCCAGATGGAGGAAATATTGTAAAAGTGTCTGATGATATGAGCTAGTTAAGCTTATTGAAATGAACTATAGTTTATAACTAATATGACATGTTGAGTTTTCCTTTATAAACTATATATATATATATATATATATATATATATATATATATATATATATATAAGCACGCAGTGTAGATATAGAAAAATCCAAAGGAGTATCCTGTACATACAGTGGTAGGATAACTCTCTAAGAGAGCTCTAAATATATATGTACATAAATGCATATAGAACAAATATAAGAAAAATTAAGGCAGACACGTTTATATATATGTGTGTGTGTGTGTGTGTGTGTGTGTGTGTGTGTGTGTGTGTGTGTGTGTGTGTGTGTGTGTGTGTTTTACTATAAAAACGTTTTAAATAGTGAGTACACGTCGAGATACTTTGGATTATTAAATACTTCAGATTTTAAAACAGTTTAATTAACGTCTACCGACTTAAAGATGAAATGTTTTAATAAAGAAAATGTACATCCCGATATTAATCGAACTGTATTCTCTTTCTAATCTGGAAACCGCTTATATATATATATATTAGAATTTTCTAAATCAATGATAGAAGAGTGATCAAATCGGAGACACAACGCTTGTAAATGTGGGCTATGTGGATATTTGAATCAACACTGCATGGTGACAGTCAGTTTCTTAATGCGATTTTCAGATTTATATAAAATGATAGTTATGCAATGTTGATTCTTTCCCTCTCTCTCTCTCTCTATATATATATATATATATATATATATAGAAAGAAAGAAAGAAAGAAAGAAAGAAAGAAAGAAAGAAAGAAAGAAGATATATCCATTTTTTATTGCTTGAAAGAAAGATGTATAATTTAATTAATCAAATGGAAAAGAACCACGACAGTTGGCAATTTTTTGTAGAGGGACCTCTTCCTAGTTTCTACTGAAGTATGTTGCACGAGTCGTTTTAATTTTCCCTTCGTCCTGTATATCTAAATATATTCGATCTTCCATTCCTCTTTAACGTACCTACAATCTATTTTATTGTTCAGAAATGAAACTACCAATTTATAATGATTCAAAAGTCAGTTAGTCTTTTCCGTCTGACTCCATCCTGCACATATATAAATCTACCATCTGTTTGCTCATTGAATACTGCTGTCACACTGTCACTCTAGTCGGGTGCCCCTGTTATTCACCTCGGGCTTCTTAACAAAATCCAACAGAGAATCTGCAATGTGAGCAGTCCCGACTTGGTAGCTCAGCTGCAGTCACATCCTCACCGACGTAATGTGGCTTCCCTCTGTTTCTTCTACAAATACTTTCACGGCTTCTGCTCCGACGAGCCTAGCTCCCTAGTGCCCCCTCTGCATGAATGTAGTCGAGTTACTAGACTAGCAATTAGGTTCCTCCCTTTTACAGTGAAACCAATAAAATGTAACGGAAACTTCTACTCTCTCAGCTTCTTTTCTCGCACTGATCTGGCGGCTCGACTGCAGCCACTTCCCCATCGTCGAAATGTGGCCTCCCTTTGTCTGTTCTATAAATACTTTCATGGCTTCTGCTAAGACGAACTTAAGTCACTGATGCCTCCTCAACAGGTGTTTACTCGTGCAACCAGACTGGCAACTGGGTCCCACCCATTCACAGTCAGGTTAGCCAAATGCAGACGACAGTTCTACTCCTGCAGCTTCTTCTCTCGCACTTCCCGCCTGTGGAACTCGCTTCCGTATTCTTGCTTTCCTGACGGCTACAACCTCCAGAAATTTAAATGCAAAGTCAATAGTCATCTACTAACCATTGGACTCTAGCTCTCTCCCCACTCCCGTATAACCTTCCCTTTCTCTCCACCTATGTATCTGTCATCGCACCTGCTTTCTCAGCTTTCTATTGTTCCTTTCTAACTAGTTTGTACTCCTCACTCTTTTCTAATTAATCTTTTTACATTTATGTAGCTCCCTGCACATCAGTGGCGTTTCCGCCTTGCTCGGGGTGAAATGATTAAAAAAAAAAAAACAAAACTTCCCGCCCGAGGAATTCATTTTTTTATACAATCTCCAAACATTTAAATGTATGGCGTTCTCCTATCTTTTTGACTCGCATCCTTTCCCTCGTGTTCTTTTCCCCGTCCACCTTTTACATCATTATTCTCATCCTTCTCTCATCCATTCTCTGACACTCTCAATAACTTGTTCTTCCTTCTCTTTCACCCTCTTCTTATGTAACCCACTGCACACTAGTGGCAGTAAAACTGCCTTGCTTTGGGTGAAATGATTATAAAATATATACATTTATTTAGTTGTTATTTATTTATTCTGTTTCTATAATTTGTTATCAACTCCGGTTGTGATTCAAGGATTTATATCCAGCCGAAAGAATCTGTAAGAAATGTTGACGACCAACTAAAACCTGAAAGAGAACCTCATGGAAAGAGTAAATTTTTTTTTTGACTCTTTCATTGATCATACTTAAAATTATTCTTTACATACTCATTTGAGGATTCCCCAAAATGATAGCACTTAACCTCCTCGCCAACTTAACTGGGTAAAGATACTTGACTCCTTACCCTTCTCTCCTCGTAACATTTGCTCTATGTTTTTTGTTTTGAATGCAACAAAAATGTATATTTTTAAATATTTTATTTGGTGTGTTCTGTAAATTAAATATTTGTATGTGATTTTTATCTCTGAGTTCTGGTCAATCATTTTTTGCTTTTGTTACACATAACACGTAACAAAATTGGGGGGTCGTCCGGGATTAAAACGTAATAAAATTGGGGGCTCCTATAAAGATAACACGTAACAAAGTGTAGATAGGGTTTCCTATCGACCGGTTCATACATTTCCCTCTTCTCTTGAACAGGAGCAGGGTCTCATCTCTTGTTTACTGCTTTGGAAGGGGGTTTCTGTTTCTTTTTACTCTTCATGTCTTAATAATGGTGCATTTGCTAATTTTTTGTCGTGAGTGTGGATGGTGGCAACGTTTCTTCATACTGAGGGTAGAAGGTTGGCTGTTTTCTGTTTTCGACTGGTAATTAGGAATCCGAACTTTTGCGTAGCGCTTACAGAGGCTGCTCTAATCAATAATCGCATAATATTGAGGTTCTTTCAGTGTCATATCGCGCATGGATGGGTGTCCCTGCAAGCGCTTTCGGTGGATAAAGCAGACACCACACTATGCTGCAGGCTGCGACAGTTCCCTACCTACACGTGTTGCATTTGAAGACAGTATGCTACCACTACTTCACACCTCTCCTTACCAAAACAAGCCAAAACCTGACAATCCACAACCAAAGGTTGTAAAACTAAACCAGCCAAACAAAAATCACCTAAATCTCTCAACATTTCTTCCTCCAACATTTTTAGTATACGTACTTTTGCAGTGTGGAATCATTGCTCCACGGAAGGTCCCTAGAGATCCTAGCTCTCCGTTAAACCAGCCTTAACCATACAATCACCTCATCTGATTTCTCGATTTCCGGTTATCTTCCGCTCCTTAGAAAGGACTACAATGTCCACATGCATGGAATGGGTGTTTATGTCTCTGAACATATCCCGCTGACTAGGTAACGCTCTCTTAAATCCCCAGATCATTCTTACACTTGTCTCCATTTTTCTGAACTAAACTCAGTCAGCTATCTGTTCTTTCTCTAAAGCTTCCCTTCCTTTTCTGACTACTCCGTGCTTGGTAGTATTTAAGATAATTTAGACAAGATCGTTTTCTCTCACCCCTTTCGCTAAGATATTTGTATTCGGTGACTTAAGTGCCCACCGTGCCAAGTTGCTAATAAACTATGTCACTGATCTTGCTAGCGTCTATACCCTAAACTTCTCAATCACTTAGTCTCTTACGCAAACGATGCATTTTCCTACGCGTTTCTCCAGAAACTCTTAAAGACACGCTTCCCTTGTAGACCTCTGCTTTACATATAGCCATAAGACTTTACATATATATATCCCTGAGACTTTACATATATATATACCTGAGATTTTACATATATATATATATATCCCTGAGATTATATATATATCCCTGATACTTTACATATATATATATATCTGAGATTTTACATATATATATATATATATATATATATATATATATATCCCTGAGATTTTATATATATATATATATATATATATATCCCTGAAACTTTACATATATATATCCCTGAGATTTTATATATATATATATATATATAGAGAGAGAGAGAGAGAGAGAGAGATGTATCCCTGAAACTTTACATATAACCCGAGATTTGCTATTCCATTCAGCTCTGTTCTCTTGGCAACTCTGACCATGCTGTGGTTACCGTTAATATTTCTTTCCACTTCCGCTTCTTTCAGGAACCTCCGACCAGCAGAATATCTTACTGCTACTAAAGAGCAAGCATCCTTTCTGATGTTCCTTGGAAACTTTTTAGTCCCCCTGTTGAAGACTATGCCCCTGAGGTCTTCTCATGGGTAAAAGCTAGCATCGATGCTTTTATCCTAGCGAGAAAATTCTGTTTAAACCTCATTAATCTCATTGGTTCATTCCTGCTCATTCGGCCGCCATTGCCCACAGGAATCGCTTCTTCCGGTTTCACCGGAGTGACGCGTCTGATTAAAATCTCTGCTCGTGATGAATGCAAGCGTGATCTAGAAGATGCTCAGTTGTTGTTTGCTGATACAATGAAGCAGCGTATAGCATCTCGCAAGTTTTTTTTCCAAGGATTACTGGTGGTTCTGTAAAAGTTTGCTAAACAACAGCAAACCCCTAATCCCGCCTCTATTCAATCAATTTGAGTTCAACGATTCCACAGAAGACAAAGCTGAGTGTTTTGTCTGAAAATTGTTATATCTTTAAAATCTAACATAATTTCTAAGATCTGACTCCCATAAGGCAAGCGGAAGTAATGGTATTCCAGTCATTGTCCTAAAGAAATATTTCTCTGAACTCTCACCTGTCCTTTCCAAACTTTCCAACTAGCTGCTTCCAGTTCTCCTACTTCACGGAAGTCCTCTGTAGTTCCTGTTTTTTTTTTAAACTCTGGGCATTTCTCTGAGCTAACTAATTTTCATCCAATCAGCATCTTACTGCTTTTGGGCGAAATGTTCGACGCTATTATCAATGCTGAAATGGTTTATCATCTCAAATTTCATAGTCTACACTCTGACAAGCAGCACGGCTTTTGCTTCGCCAGTTCTATCACTGATGTGCTGACGGTATCAATATCCCTACATATCCTTTCATACGAACGTAGGCGTCCCCGAAGGCTCTATTTTATGTCCTACACCTTTCCTGATCTTCATCAATGATATTCCTGATGTAATCAACACCCAAGTAGGCATCTCTGCAGAAGACACCACCATTTACTACTATCTCCGTAAGAAATTTGCTCAAGCTGAAAAAGTTAACCTTGTTGCTGCTCTTGAAAAGCACTTCAAATCTGTGTTGGATTTGTTGGATTTGGGTATAAAATGGCTCGTAAATTTTAATGCTTCCAAAACAAAGCTGCTCTTCATTAACCATCAGAGAGAAGCTTTCCTACTTTCCATCACTATAGATAGCGATAGTCTTCTAAAACATCAACGTTGCGCCTCCTTGGCCTCCGTCTCTCAACAGACCTCTAGTAGAAAGATTATATTTAGTTGAATCTATCGCTAGGAAGATTGGGACACTCCGTCGGGCCAGAAAGTTTTTTTCTCGTCAAAATCCATCTTGCACTTCCTAAATCTACTATTTTTTCCGTGTATCTACGCTAGCGATACCACCATTTATTCCAGCCTCGAAAAGAAATCTGCCAAGGCTGACAATGTAAACCACGCTGATGTTTATGAAAAGGATTTTCAATCTTTGGTGGATTGAGATAAGAAGTGGCTCGTAAATTTTAATGCTTCCAAAAAGGAAACTGCTCTCAATTAACCACCATAGTGAAGCTTTCCTGCTTTCTCATCAGTATGAATGACGCTAGTATCCCATAAAGCAACACACTGTACTTTCAACCGACCTCAAGTAAAACTATTATATTGAATCTACCGCAATAAAGTCGGGGTATTGTGTCGGTTCAAAAAGTGTTTTTTCTCGTCATAATGCATCTTGCACATTTATAAATCTACCATTCGTTCATGCATTCAGTACTGCTGTTATATCTGGACAGGTGCTCCTGCTGTTCATCTCGACAAAATCCATAGAAGGATCTGCAATGTAATCGATCCCGATTTGGAAGCTCGATTTCAGTAACTATCTCGCCGTTGGAGTGTGGATTCTCTGTCTTTTCTTCCAATATTTTCACGGTTTCTGCTCTGACGAGCTTCTTTCTCCGGTGCCCTGAACCCATGAATTAACCCAAGTTACTAGATTGGCAACTAGGTCCCACCCTTTTATTATCAAAATAGTCCAATGTAACCACCACTTTTACTCTAGCTGCTTTTTATTTCGCACTTCTTGCCTGTGGAATTCCCTTCTGAATAATTGTTTTCCAGAGACCTACAATCTCCAAAAGCTTAACTGCAATGTCAATTGCTATCTTATATCTCCTCGATCCCCATCATTTTATTATCCTTTTTTTTTCGACATCACCTGTACCTTGTTCTTTTTTATTCTTTTTCTCTCACTGTAACCCCTGCTCACCAGTGGCGTTCATGCCTTGCTTGGGGAGAAACTATTATAATAAAAAAAATCAAAATTCAAAACGATAGTAAAGAACGACAGATTGATGTAACCGGTTATCTCTCCCCACTCATCAGTAATTCGTAATTTGTTCTCATTTTTCAAATTGAGCTACGGTCAGAGAGATGCAACGTAAGACGTATTGTTAAATGAGTCTTGGTACATCCAGAGTAATTATTTACGAACCTAGATTGATCAAGAACACAGTTCGTCAAAGGTCATGTAAATTCATAAATAATATTGGTTCTCCGCAGCATAAATCTTGCAGTTAAATTGTTGCTTTTGAGAATGAGGTGAGTAGTTTTGAATTTAGTATAATAGATAATTAATTTAATTCTTTTTCTTTAATTTCATATTTTATTATGATGTTTCTAAATGAAGATTAAATTAAATCAATATTTTTTAAGATTTTTTTTTCCTTTTTAACAGCAAATAATAAATTTATTGGATTCTTACTTTTGAGTATGCAGCATACGTTGTGCGTAAATATTTCTTTCTGGAACGAAACACTAACTTTTTGAAGCGTTCGACCTTTTGATTTGTTTCTAGTTCTCTCAAACGAAGAGCGAACTAGAAACTTTATCCTTGTTCATTCGAAATGATGTTCGGATGGTTTTAAACTTGTTTCTTGGGATTAATACCACCCGTTCTTTTCCAAACACAGTACATTGCCGTAACCTGTTGTCAGATTTTGTTTTGATATGTTTTAGAAGGTCGGACGGACTAAAAGAATGTGACAAGATTTGTATATATAAATAGATAAATACGTATTTGTTATTTTAATCATTAAATTGTTTTTTTTTTAATCGTGGGAGTATTTTTTTATGTTAAATAATAAAACATTTATTTTTTGTAAAAAATTAACAAAAATTCATCACACCATGAACACTAGTAAAACTAACCGAACTTTATACCTCTTTGTCTGTTTGCCCTTCTTCCTAAATTTTGGTTTCGGTTGTGCAATGTGTGACTATTTTATAGGGTGTGGTGGACGCACAGACTAATACAAGTCAGAATTTTATATATAGATTATAATTGCTAATAAACACATTTAGTCTTATGTGATGCCACTTCTTTTTTGCGGTTATAGGAATCGATATATAGTATTTACATTATTCGGACTATTGTCCTCATCTTTGTTGCCATCTGTACAACGTTTCTGCCGTTGTACGCTCCGGCCTTCTTCAGGTGCTAGGAATTTCGAACCTAACCCTTTATTACAATAATTGGGATAAATCATCCTCATTTATTGCGTAAAGCCTCGATTGGAAGTCATGAGTTCTCTTCCTCTAACTCTGGAAGTTACTTGTTCACTGCTGTAGCCTGGTATTGAACTCACAACTCTTTGGGTCATGTCACAGGAACTAACCAACATTTATATCCACTGGGCCATGTGTCTGTAAGAAATGAGGTTGATATACCCCAGTGATTGTAATAAAGAGTTCGGTTCGAAATTCCTAGCACAAGAAGAAGACCGAGCGTACAACGGACGAAATGTCGTACAAATGGAAACAAAGATGAGGTCAATATTCCGATTAATGTAAATACTGTAAATCTCAGAAATATAGACAAATACTAAAGGAATCGATATATATATATATATGCAGGTCTATATTCATGTATTTGTAAATTTCATTGTTTCTTCAGAGCATGTGCTATGAGGGGAAAACCTTACCTAACGCAGAACCACTGATTGTTTAAACTCGGCCCTAATTGTTCGGTAGCCTGCTATAATTGGTCTCGTAAGATACAGGGCCAAACGTTTGAGACACCCAGTGAAAATCAATCTCACTGGCCTTCGATACGAGCTTGCTCATTTTGCTCCTTGAAGAGCCACCTTAAATTAATTTTCAAATCAAAGATTTTAGCAAAAATTTTGAAATTAGTTTTTTATTAGCACTTTCATATTTTAAGGTCACGATTTCACCCATTTTGTTTATTTAAACAGACATTAAAAATATCTATTAAAGTTTAAATAACTTTCAATTTTGAACGCAATGTATACACTTTCAATTTATCAGTTATTAAAACTTCTCGGTTACAATATCCTATCACATTTATTATAATTCAATATTAGAGATAATTTATTTTGCAGCATAATGAGACTATTTCAAATATTTACATTTCATATTAAATAAGAAAAAAGGATTCTAGTGTTTACACAAATGTTTTTAAACTCCGATAAATATTTTGTCTATGAAAAGACTTTTCTTAAAGACGCTTCTAAAATTATATTAGAAATTTATGAGATTTCAAAATTCATAAACTCTAATCAAGTTTCTACATTTGAATTTGATTTTGGTGCACGCATCAAATGCTGAATCATGTTTGTTTGGGAGATCATGAAACGGTTTGCAAGAAGAACAACCCAAAACGTGAGTTACGAATTGAGACATCAAAATCAAGTAAGTAGAGAAATTTAACTATTTAGGAAATGTTAGAATAGACGACGGAGATTTCGTTAATCTCCGGAACTTTCCGTAGCATTGTCTGTTTACATTACGATACACTTTCAGAACAGAGATTAATATTTACGAGAAATCGAAAATTTGTGATTATAAGGCTTAATTCGGCTTTATGGTTATCATAAAGGATCCACTGTTCATCACAAGAAAGGGATCGTTGGTGTTACGCAGAAAGAGCACTGAGCAGGCCTCAAAACGTCTAATGATCTTTGAATGTAAGAAAAAGATAACTTATCACAGAGAAATAGTGAACTAGGAGGGCAAAAGTTGGAACACGATTTAACAATTTATTAGTAAAAACAATTTACGAATAAAGGGATAAAACGCCCTAACAGAATACAAAAGTGAAAAATTGTTCCATTTTCCCTCCTGATGCACTATTTCTTTGTGATAAGTTATCTTTGTGATACGTCAAACTTTTGCCAGCGGTTCGTTCTGAAGATGTGTTGGCCTGAAAGGATTCTGAAAAGTTAGGAAAAATGCTTTATTGCTCATTTAAATCGATATTTATGCTCTGTGATATCAATTGTTTGTTCAGACTTATATAATAATGGCAGTTTTAAGGCATGCTATATTTGAAGGTGCTCAATATCAAGGATACAGCGTACATAAATATAAAACTGGCCACACTCTATTACATGCTTGAAGTTAATCCCCAGGCCAATTTCTCTTTACTTTACCGACTACTTTTCCTTGTACTTTTAATAATTCCATCCCAAGTAAGACAATAAAGCCACTAAGACACAAAGTGTTATTTAGTGTGAGATAATATGAGAAAACTAATTAAGAAGAGAGAACAATAAAGGATCAGAAATTAAGAGGACAGAAGATAACGATTGACATTGCATTTATATTTTTGAAGATCAAAATTGACTGAAAAGCATTTTGTCGTTAGCTTATTCAATAGTCTTTTCTGGTTGTAAGAATTCTACTTGCTCAGATTTCGCCCATCGTATTCGCAGAACCATTCTGCTAGAACCACATCTCTGTTGCTTTAATTCTCTTTCACATCTGCGAGAATCGATTATCATGAAGAATGACTGGATATCACATAAGTGTTCAACACAAGTTTTTCTGTGCTACGATGATTCTCTTGCCTTCAACATGTACTGTGATTTTTAAATTCCAGTCTCTCTCTCTCTTTTGAATATTTTCTGTTCTCTCTAATGTTAATATCAGGTCACATTAAGTGAATACTATATAGTACTTCATATTCATCTTTTCTATGCAATGTCCTTTCTTGTCTCTTGTTGCCCAAAGTAAATTTTATCCCTGTTCCGTCATCAATTCACGGTTTCCTCCACTTCACTTGCCTTCAACATGTACTGCGAGTTTTAAATTCCATGCTCTTTTTCCCCAATGTGTCTCAGAAATTTCAGCTCTCTCATTGTATCAGTTACTTTTTGGATTCTAGTCTCCTGAAATCTTCCTTGCTATTCAAATGTTATGTCCATGGTATTCTATCTATAAGTAGAACTACATTTATGCTGCTTGAACTCTTTCATCTTTGAAGAATTTGTTCAACATACTCCACCGTATAAGAGATTATATAGCAATTCAGAATTCCTTTCTATGTTTCTTGGGCGTTTTCCTATCTCTAAATACATTGCTTAGTTTCTGGTAGACATCTTTTGTTATTCCTCTGCACCTTTATGTTTCTTTGTCACTCTTTCTGTCATCTGTTACTACACTATCCATTCTCGCTCCTTTTTTCCAGAAGTACACTTACAGACTTTGGTTTGTTCTTCCAGCAATTATTTGCAGGCAAATACTTCAGGAAATCGCATAACATGAAATTACAATTTGATATCAAAAGTTTAAAATCAATATTTTCAATACAACATAAACTATGTATAGTATAAAGAACTTTCTTTTTCCATCGAAGAATTGAATAAAATTGTAATAAATTCCCGAAATGGATTCTGTTTCGAACTTGACCAAATAAAAATGATGAATAAATTTCTAGTAGCCTCTGAAATACCAGGCAAGAATTCTTTCTCAATATTACTTGCCGAACTGAATCAGGGTTATATATATCCAAAGGTGCCATATGTCGCTCAGTACAGTTGCAAAGAAACTTCATACTCCGGAACAAGGACGTTTTTTGCGAAATATCTCAGTCAGCCTCTTGAAGAATTCTTTTGAGATTTCTCGCCATCGACTCCAAAATGCTTAACATTGCTATTATTAAACCAATTGTAAACTGAGTACGGTACAAGGCTTTATGATTTCGACACTCATTATTACAGGACATGTAAAACCAACTGTTTAAACAGTCTGGTTACCAGAGGTTTACCAACCCTAGCTTGCAAGAGTTAAGAAGAGTGGGACACCTACCTGGAATCAAATATTTTGACCTAACAAATAGATTATTAACAAAATCAGCTGGTTAATTCTTACATTACAACAGCTAAGCTGTATTGAATCCGTCTTCTCATATAGTTAAATCAAAATGACAGGACAAGTTAGATCCTTAGTGCGTCAATCTTCTTGCCTTCATATTTTCTAATCAAAATTTAAGCTTAGTAAATATTAATATTCAAATAGAAGAAACACCAAAGAAGCTGAACTCAAATTCTGTTTGACAAAAAATAGAAGGCAAAAGCTTGCTTATTTCTTGTTTTCATAACCAAGCAGTTTTTGCTGTAACAGTTCGACCATAAATAGGCTAGCTTATAAGAACAAGTGATTTAGCGCATGCGTGTAAACATAGATTTATAAAAAAATACCTTGGCTTGCTTCTCATTATATCGTCTGCTTTCAGGCTTTTGTTTGTTAAAGATAATGTCAGTAACAAAAATACTTCGAGAAAATCACTTCTAAATACGGCATACAAAATATCATAACTTAGAAGAAATGGGAAAATGATTGATATTCCAAAACTATGTCTCCAAAAAAATGAAACAAAAGAGGTGGAAATAATATGTTAAATCAGTTGTAACCATCTTACTTTTGCAAGTGTCCACAAGGATTGAAGCTCCCAAACAATCACACCTCTTACACCATTTCATTCTTCTATTCGGTTTATTAACGTCTTTGATAGCATATAGGACGCACTTTCCTACCCCCATCGACAAAATGACTAAAAAAATAAAATTTTAACTAATTTTCATCCTATCAGCATCTTACTGCTTTTGGGCGAAATGTTCGACGCTATTATCAATGCTGAAATGGTTTATCATCTCAAATTTCATAGTCTACACTCTGACAAGCAGCACGGCTTTTGCTTCGCCAGTTCTATCACTGATGTGCTGACGGTATCAATATCCCTACATATCCTTTCATACGAACGTAGGCGTCCCCGAAGGCTCTATTTTATGTCCTACACCTTTCCTGATCTTCATCAATGATATTCCTGATGTAATCAACACCCAAGTAGGCATCTCTGCAGAAGACACCACCATTTACTACTATCTCCGTAAGAAATTTGCTCAAGCTGAAAAAGTTAACCTTGTTGCTGCTCTTGAAAAGCACTTCAAATCTGTGTTGGATTTGTTGGATTTGGGTATAAAATGGCTCGTAAATTTTAATGCTTCCAAAACAAAGCTGCTCTTCATTAACCATCAGAGAGAAGCTTTCCTACTTTCCATCACTATAGATAGCGATAGTCTTCTAAAACATCAACATGTTGCGCCTCCTTGGCCTCCGTCTCTCAACAGACCTCTAGTAGAAATATTATATTTAGTTGAATCTATCGCTAGGAAGATTGGGACACTCCGTCGGGCCAGAAAGTTTTTTTCTCGTCAAAATCCATCTTGCACTTCCTAAATCTACTATTTTTTCCATGTATCTACGCTAGCGATACCACCATTTATTCCAGCCTCGAAAAGAAATCTGCCAAGGCTGACAATGTAAACCTCGCTGATGTTTATGAAAAGGATTTTCAATCTTTGGTGGATTGAGATAAGAAGTGGCTCGTAAATTTTAATGCTTCCAAAACGAAACTGCTCTCAATTAACCACCATAGTGAAGCTTTCCTGCTTTCTCATCAGTATGAATGACGCTAGTATCCCATAAAGCAACACACTGTACTTTCAACCGACCTCAAGTAAAACTATTATATTGAATCTACCGCAATAGAGTCGGGGTATTGTGTCGGTTCAAAAAGTGTTTTTTCTCGTCATAATGCATCTTGCACATTTATAAATCTACCATTCGTTCATGCATTCAGTACTGCTGTTATATCTGGACAGGTGCTCCTGCTGTTCATCTCGACAAAATCCATAGAAGGATCTGCAATGTAATCGATCCCGATTTGGAAGCTCGATTTCAGTAACTATCTCGCCGTTGGAGTGTGGATTCTCTGTCTTTTCTTCCAATATTTTCACGGTTTCTGCTCTGACGAGCTTCTTTCTCCGGTGCCCTGAACCCATGAATTAACCCAAGTTACTAGATTGGCAACTAGGTCCCACCCTTTTATTATCAAAATAGTCCAATGTAACCACCACTTTTACTCTAGCTGCTTTTTATTTCGCACTTCTTGCCTGTGGAATTCCCTTCTGAATAATTGTTTTCCAGAGACCTACAATCTCCAAAAGCATAACTGCAATGTCAATTGCTATCTTATATCTCCTCGATCCCCATCATTTTATTATCCTTTTTTTTTTCGACATCACCTGTACCTTGTTCTTTTTTATTCTTTTTCTCTCACTGTAACCCCTGCTCACCAGTGGCGTTCATGCCTTGCTTGGGGAGAAACCATTATAATAAAAAAAATCAAAATTAAAAACGATAGTAAAGAACGACAGATTGATGTAACCGGTTATCTCTCCCCACTCATCAGTAATTCGTAATTTGTTCTCATTTTTCAAATTGAGCTACGGTCAGAGAGATGCAACGTAAGACGTATTGTTAAATGAGTCTTGGTACATCCAGAGTAATTATTTACGAACCTAGATTGATCAAGAACACAGTTCGTCAAAGGTCATGTAAATTCATAAATAATATTGGTTCTCCGCAGCATAAATCTTGCAGTTAAATTGTTGCTTTTGAGGATGAGGTGAGTAGTTTTGAATTTAGTATAATAGATAATTAATTTAATTCTTTTTCTTTAATTTCATATTTTATTATGATGTTTCTAAATGAAGATTAAATTAAATCAATATTTTTTAAGATTTTTTTTTCCTTTTTAACAGCAAATAATAAATTTATTGGATTCTTACTTTTGAGTATGCAGCATACAACTGGTTGTGCGTAAATATTTCTTTCTGGAACGAAACACTAACTTTTTGAAGCGTTCGACCTTTTGATTTGTTTCTAGTTCTCTCAAACGAAGAGCGAACTAGAAACTTTATCCTTGTTCATTCGAAATGATGTTCGGATGGTTTTAAACTTGTTTCTTGGGATTAATACCACCCGTTCTTTTCCAAACACAGTACATTGCCGTAACCTGTTGTCAGATTTTGTTTTGATATGTTTTAGAAGGTCGGACGGACTAAAAGAATGTGACAAGATTTGTATATATAAATAGATAAATACGTATTTGTTATTTTAATCATTAAATTGTTTTTTTTTTAATCGTGGGAGTATTTTTTTATGTTAAATAATAAAATATTTAATTTTTTGTAAAAAATTAACAAAAATTCATCACACCATGAACACTAGTAAAACTAACCGAACTTTATACCTCTTTGTCTGTTTGCCCTGCTTCCTAAATTTTGGTTTCGGTTGGGCAATGTGTGACTATTTTATAGGGTGTGGTGGACGCACAGACTAATACAAGTCAGAATTTTATATATAGATTATAATTGCTAATAAACACATTTAGTCTTATGTGATGCCACTTCTTTTTTGCGGTTATAGGAATCGATATATAGTATTTACATTATTCGGACTATTGTCCTCATCTTTGTTGCCATCTGTACGACGTTTCGGCCGTTGTACGCTCCGGCCTTCTTCAGGTGCTAGGAATTTCGAACCTAACCCTTTATTACAATAATTGGGATAAATCATCCTCATTTATTGCGTAAAGCCTCGATTGGAAGTCATGAGTTCTCTTCCTCTAACTCTGGAAGTTACTTGTTCACTGCTGTAGCCTGGTATTGAACTCACAACTCTTTGGGTCATGTCACAGGAACTAACCAACATTTATATCCACTGGGCCATGTGTCTGTAAGAAATGAGGTTGATATACCCCAGTGATTGTAATAAAGAGTTCGGTTCGAAATTCCTAGCATAAGAAGAAGACCGAGCGTACAACGGACGAAACGTCGTACAAATGGAAACAAAGATGAGGTCAATATTCCGATTAATGTAAATACTGTAAATCTCAGAAATATAGACAAATACTAAAGGAATCGATATATATATATATATATATATGCAGGTCTATATTCATGTATTTGTAAATTTCATTGTTTCTTCAGAGCATGTGCTATGAGGGGAAAACCTTACCTAACGCAGAACCACTGATTGTTTAAACTCGGCCCTAATTGTTCGGTAGCCTGCTATAATTGGTCTCGTAAGATACAGGGCCAAACGTTTGAGACACCCAGTGAAAATCAATCTCACTGGCCTTCGATACGAGCTTGCTCATTTTGCTCCTTGAAGAGCCACCTTAAATTAATTTTCAAATCAAAGATTTTAGCAAAAATTTTGAAATTAGTTTTTTATTAGCACTTTCATATTTTAAGGTCACGATTTCACCCATTTTGTTTATTTAAACAGACATTAAAAATATCTATTAAAGTTTAAATAACTTTCAATTTTGAACGCAATGTATACACTTTCAATTTATCAGTTATTAAAACTTCTCGGTTACAATATCCTATCACATTTATTATAATTCAATATTAGAGATAATTTATTTTGCAGCATAATGAGACTATTTCAAATATTTACATTTCATATTAAATAAGAAAAAAGGATTCTAGTGTTTACACAAATGTTTTTAAACTCCGATAAATATTTTGTCTATGAAAAGACTTTTCTTAAAGACGCTTCTAAAATTATATTAGAAATTTATGAGATTTCAAAATTCATAAACTCTAATCAAGTTTCTACATTTGAATTTGATTTTGGTGCACGCATCAAATGCTGAATCATGTTTGTTTGGGAGATCATGAAACGGTTTGCAAGAAGAACAACCCAAAACGTGAGTTACGAATTGAGACATCAAAATCAAGTAAGTAGAGAAATTTAACTATTTAGGAAATGTTAGAATAGACGACGGAGATTTCGTTAATCTCCGGAACTTTCCGTAGCATTGTCTGTTTACCTTACGATACACTTTCAGAACAGAGATTAATATTTACGAGAAATCGAAAATTTGTGATTATAAGGCTTAATTCGGCTTTATGGTTATCATAAAGGATCCACTGTTCATCACAAGAAAGGGATCGTTGGTGTTACGCAGAAAGAGCACTGAGCAGGCCTCAAAACGTCTAATGATCTTTGAATGTAAGAAAAAGATAACTTATCACAGAGAAATAGTGAACTAGGAGGGCAAAAGTTGGAACACGATTTAACAATTTATTAGTAAAAACAATTTACGAATAAAGGGATAAAACGCCCTAACAGAATACAAAAGTGAAAAATTGTTCCATTTTCCCTCCTGATGCACTATTTCTATGTGATAAGTTATCTTTGTGATACGTCAAACTTTTGCCAGCGGTTCGTTCTGAAGATGTGTTGGCCTGAA
This sequence comes from Ascarosepion bandense, assembly GCA_037127315.1. Classification (NCBI taxonomy): domain Eukaryota; kingdom Metazoa; phylum Mollusca; class Cephalopoda; order Sepiida; family Sepiidae; genus Ascarosepion; species Ascarosepion bandense. Next base: position 915,149 of record JBBBDQ010000882.1, read on the forward strand.
AGGATTCTGAAAAGTTAGGAAAAATGCTTTATTGCTCATTTAAATCGATATTTATGCTCTGTGATATCAATTGTTTGTTCAGACTTATATAATAATGGCAGTTTTAAGGCATGCTATATTTGAAGGTGCTCAATATCAAGGATACAGCGTACATAAATATAAAACTGGCCACACTCTATTACATGCTTGAAGTTAATCCCCAGGCCAATTTCTCTTTACTTTACCGACTACTTTTCTTTGTACTTTTAATAATTCCATCCCAAGTAAGACAATAAAGCCACTAAGACACAAAGTGTTATGGAGTGTGAGATAATATGAGAAAACTAATTAAGAAGAGAGAACAATAAAGGATCAGAAATTAAGAGGACAGAAGATAACGATTGACATTGCATTTATATTTTTGAAGATCAAAATTGACTGAAAAGCATTTTGTCGTTAGCTTATTCAATAGTCTTTTCTGGTTGTAAGAATTCTACTTGCTCAGATTTCGCCCATCGTATTCGCAGAACCATTCTGCTAGAACCACATCTCTGTTGCTTTAATTCTCTTTCACATCTGCGAGAATCGATTATCATGAAGAATGACTGGATATCACATAAGTGTTCAACACAAGTTTTTCTGTGCTACGATGATTCTCTTGCCTTCAACATGTACTGTGATTTTTAAATTCCAGTCTCTCTCTCTCTCTCTCTTTTGAATATTTTCTGTTCTCTCTAATGTTAATATCAGGTCACATTAAGTGAATACTATATAGTACTTCATATTCATCTTTTCTATGCAATGTCCTTTCTTGTCTCTTGTTGCCCAAAGTAAATTTTATCCCTGTTCCGTCATCAATTCACGGTTTCCTCCACTTCACTTGCCTTCAACATGTACTGCGAGTTTTAAATTCCATGCTCTTTTTCCCCAATGTGTCTCAGAAATTTCAGCTCTCTCATTGTATCAGTTACTTTTTGGATTCTAGTCTCCTGAAATCTTCCTTGCTATTCAAATGTTATGTCCATGGTATTCTATCTATAAGTAGAACTACATTTATGCTGCTTGAACTCTTTCATCTTTGAAGAATTTGTTCAACATACTCCACCGTATAAGAGATTATATAGCAATTCAGAATTCCTTTCTATGTTTCTTGGGCGTTTTCCTATCTCTAAATACATTGCTTAGTTTCTGGTAGACATCTTTTGTTATTCCTCTGCACCTTTATGTTTCTTTGTCACTCTTTCTGTCATCTGTTACTACACTATCCATTCTCGCTCCTTTTTTCCAGAAGTACACTTACAGACTTTGGTTTGTTCTTCCAGCAATTATTTGCAGGCAAATACTTCAGGAAATCGCATAACATGAAATTACAATTTGATATCAAAAGTTTAAAATCAATATTTTCAATACAACATAAACTATGTATAGTATAAAGAACTTTCTTTTTCCATCGAAGAATTGAATAAAATTGTAATAAATTCCCGAAATGGATTCTGTTTCGAACTTGACCAAATAAAAATGATGAATAAATTTCTAGTAGCCTCTGAAATACCATGCAAGAATTCTTTCTCAATATTACTTGCCGAACTGAATCAGGGTTATATATATCCAAAGGTGCCATATGTCGCTCAGTACAGTTGCAAAGAAACTTCATACTCCGGAACAAGGACGTTTTTTGCGAAATATCTCAATCAGCCTCTTGAAGAATTCTTTTGAGATTTCTCGCCATCGACTCCAAAATGCTTAACATTGCTATTATTAAACCAATTGTAAACTGAGTACGGTACAAGGCTTTATGATTTCGACACTCATTATTACAGGACATGTAAAACCAACTGTTTAAACAGTCTGGTTACCAGAAGTTTACCAACCCTAGCTTGCAAGAGTTAAGAAGAGTGGGACACCTACCTGGAATCAAATATTTTGACCTAACAAATAGATTATTAACAAAATCAGCTGGTTAATTCTTACATTACAACAGCTAAGCTGTATTGAATCCGTCTTCTCATATAGTTAAATCAAAATGACAGGACAAGTTAGATCCTTAGTGCGTCAATCTTCTTGCCTTCATATTTTCTAATCAAAATTTAAGCTTAGTAAATATTAATATTCAAATAGAAGAAACACCAAAGAAGCTGAACTCAAATTCTGTTTGACAAAAAATAGAAGGCAAAAGCTTGCTTATTTCTTGTTTTCATAACCAAGCAGTTTTTGCTGTAACAGTTCGACCATAAATAGGCTAGCTTATAAGAACAAGTGATTTAGCGCATGCGTGTAAACATAGATTTATAAAAAAATACCTTGGCTTGCTTCTCATTATATCGTCTGCTTTCAGGCTTTTGTTTGTTAAAGATAATGTCAGTAACAAAAATACTTCGAGAAAATCACTTCTAAATACGGCATACAAAATATCATAACTTAGAAGAAATGGGAAAATGATTGATATTCCAAAACTATGTCTCCAAAAAAATGAAACAAAAGAGGTGGAAATAATATGTTAAATCAGTTGTAACCATCTTACTTTTGCAAGTGTCCACAAGGATTGAAGCTCCCAAACAATCACACCTCTTACACCATTTCATTCTTCTATTCGGTTTATTAACGTCTTTGATAGCATATAGGACGCACTTTCCTACCCCCATCGACAAAATGACTAAAAAAATAAAATAAAATAAAATAAATCAACCGATCTGACGATGAGGCTTTTCCTTAAGCCAATATTTGGTCATGGCTACTGTAGGCAGTCAGTATTTCCTGAATGTTCCGAAGTGGAATGAAAGCACATCTTTTTTTTATGCGTCCTATATAGCAACAAATAGAGCCTTTTTCTTTTACTTTTTATTTCTTTTTTTAAAGAAATACCTTTTTGTTTCTCAATCTCTTTTTCTCTTTCGTATAATCTTTTTTTTTTTCTTTCTTGGTCGCTCCTTCCGTCTCATAGCGTTCCTCCACCCTTAAAACCCCTAACACGCACATTCACTCCTAACCGTCGTGCATCTCCGCTGGGCGCACGGCTGAACAAAACAAAAGTGGTGAATGCAAACATTTAAGACAGCGTTTCATTTCTTAATATCCTTCACAGTGTGAAATATTGTCGGAAAGAGGATGCAAAAGAAGGAATAATTGAAAGAAAGAGCGAGAATAGTCGAAGGATGTGGTGAATCTCATCACAAATGTGGCAGGGGACCAGAATAGGGATGGGTGGTAGTAGTGCCAAGGTGGCGGTAGAGGTTTGGGCAGGAGGGATGGTAACGATGATGGTAGTGGAAATAGCGGCCGTTTTAGTGACGAATTTGGTGCATAATGCATTTGGAAGCGTCATTTCGGCTTGAAGCTGTGCTATTTCTTAATAATAACACAGGGTTTCTCAGTTTTGCGTACGGGTAAGCTGCTAAAGTGGACCACTGAGGGTAATTTAGGCAGCAATGGTTTTATGGAGAATACAGCGAAGGAAACACGCTCATTTATACATGCATATGTAGACAGAAACATATATGTACGTATATATATATATATATATATATATATATATATAGTGAACATTAGGTCAACACTCAGCGACGCAATCTTCAGGCTGTCTTTTATATATATATATATATATATATATAACAGACATCTTTAATATATTTGTCTAAGGATTATATTTAAATAAATTATATATGTCAGTTGTTAATTCCATTTTGTTAATCTTCGAAAATTTTCATAACATTGTTTACATTTATTAAAATTACGATACATTTTAAAACAGTAATGATTATTTACGAGGAATTAAAAATTGTGAATATAAGTCTTGATTGGACTTCGTTCAAACTGTGTAATTATTCGTGGTCGAGTGGTCTAAGATGCACTAGATCATTTAGTAGATTCCCCTATGTCGTTAGGCATCGCAGTTTTGAATTCTGCCGAATAACACATTTTCCTGACAAAATCAGGCAGGTACATATATATATATATATATATATATATATATATATATATATATATATATATATATAAGTACTGTTTAACTAAAAACAGAATATCTACTCAAATACGAGTATCGATTAAAAATAATGTTCAAACAAATAAATTAAATATATCGATTGTTAATTCCATTCCTTAATCTCCGGGACTTTTCGTTATATATATATATATATATATATATATATATATATTATTATTATTATTATTATTATTATTATTACAAGTGGGGGTCGTACCGTAAAAAATAATGGCGGAATATTTCATTGATATGCCGTCTAAAATAACGGCAAAATATAAATTGATTTGCCTACTATTGAATATCTTACATTAAAACATAAAAAAAATAAAATAATACAAACATCTTAATCTAACAGGATGTATATATATATATATATATATATATATAATTAATAAAATTACAATATTAAGCGTTACTCTGTGTTGAACACTTTTTATAAAAGTAAATGCAGCAAACAGTACGTTTGTAATCTGTCTGTTTTTTCATTTCCTTGTACGCATCGCTCATTCCGTAATGAATTAGAGCACGCTGGCTATTCGGCGTGTATAATGATAATGTATACGTTGCCCTCTTCTACCGAACGCTCATAGCCCAGAGGTAGAATCGCCGACTGACGCCACTTTGGGTTTCAATCCTGGTTAAAAAGCAATCGGAGTCTAACCGTACTGATGAGCTGTGATACAGCGAAACAGATCTGTCTGCGGATGACTATATATATATATATATATATATATATATATGATACTCAAAAAATTTGAATACTTAATGCAAGCTATTGATTTGAATGTACTCGTTTTGAAAATTAGTACTCTAAAATATTAAGAAGACCTAATATCTTGGGTGATTTAAGAATACTCGTTTAAATTCTTGCTGCCTAAATAAAATCCTTGCGACCTAAATAGACATCTTGCACACGAAAAAATAAGTATACAAACACACATTTATTAAAAATAACAAAGTTTTTTTACGTTTAACAAAACGACTTGCTCAATAAATTACTGGAAATTAACGCGTTTGAAATGAACAGGATTTTACCTGTACATGCAAGTGTTAAAATTAAAAATAAAAAACAAGTATATATATATATATATATATATATATATATATATATATATATATATATTGAACCGTTATGCGTCAGATTTAAATCAAATTATACCGTGAGGTATCGTCAAGTGCCTGATGATACCTTACGGTATCTTGGTGTCGCTTCCTTAATTAGTAAGCATATATTTTTGTTCTACTTTCTTCAGATTGTATTGAGCGGTTATTGTCTTCCCCTGCATTATTGTGTGTATATATATATATATATATATATATATGTCTATGTGTGTGTGTGTATATATATATATATATATAAACAACTTGTATATATATATATATATATATATATATATAAGTTGTTAATACTAATAGAAGTGCATTCCACAATTAGGCATTTACTTTTAAAAAGTGCTCAATACGAAAGTAGAACATATATATATTATTATTATTATTATTATTATTAGCATACTGTAACTTAATAGCTATAAAGTTTCAGTGTTTAATACAACATCATCAGGCAGGGAAAAAATTACTTTTTTCCCTGCCTGATGATGGTCTATTAAACGCTGCAACTTTATAGCAATTAAGTTGCAGTATGCTAATAATGATACCTATGTGTGTTTTGCGTGTGTGTGTGTGTATGTGTGTGTGTGTATCTGTGCGTATATGTATGTGTGTAGTAATTGAATAACAAAATGAAAAAAAAAACACTCTTGTTAGCGTTTCGTCTTTCGAAAAGATTTCTTCAGGATAATTCAGCGCTAAGTTTCTGTGTATCACCAGGCCTTCTTCATATCAAATTATAATCGAATTTTTTTTTACATTAATTACTACCTCCGTATATGTCTTCATCAATAAAACCATTAAGAGGAATCATTTGCGTAAAACTAATGATTATCTTAAATTATCCATATCTATCAATCGAACTATCTATACTAACAAATACATGTTCATTATTTCAAATGTTATTATTGTGGATACTTTGTATCTGAAATGGACTCCTAATTTGTATTTGTTATTATTGTATTGAATTGTATTTATTACAACTGTCAGCCTACACATTCGAGAAATCCAAGGGAAGAAAATGTGTTCCACGGAACGGATCAAGGTTCCTGTGTCCCCCTTTGTAGGAGAAACGACCACTATGCTTTACCACTCGATTACGAAGAACGTCAGAGTAAGCAATGATTATATATATGTATATATATATATATATATATATATATATATATATATATATATATGTCGTGGACCCGGTTAAGAGTCCAGCAAGAAAATAACGCAACAACAACTAAAATAGGAAATAATGATATATATATATATATATATATATATATATGTATTTTAATCATATCACCCCAAGCAAGGCGGTAACGCCACTGATGCGCAGGGGGCTACGTAAGGGTAAAAAGAATGAAAAAGAGAAAGCCGGAAACCACATCCTAAACAGGAAACAAGGGATGAGCCTCTTCACCTGTTCAATAGATGTGGGTGGAGTGTGAACCGGGCGATAGTTTAGTCTATCTACTCCAATTGAAAAAATAAAATAAAATAAAATAAAATAAAAAAGGAAAAGAGTGAAAAGATTGGAAAAGAGAAAACCGGAAACCGCATCCTAAACAGGAAACAAGGGATGAGCCTCTTCACCCGTTCAATAGATGTGGGTGGAGTGTGAACCGGGCGATAGTTTAGTCTATCTACTCCAATTGAAAAAAAAAAAATAAAGGAAAAGAGTGAAAAGATTAGAAAAGAGGAAACCGGAAACCGCATCCTAAACAGGAAACAACGGATGAGCCTCTTCACCTGTTCAATAGATGTGGGTGGAGTGTGAACCGGGCGATAGTTTAGTCTATCTACTCCAATTGAAAAAATAAAATAAAATAAAATAAAATAAAAAAGGAAAAGAGTGAAAAGATTGGAAAAGAGAAAACCGGAAACCGCATCCTAAACAGGAAACAAGGGATGAGCCTCTTCACCCGTTCAATAGATGTGGGTGGAGTGTGAACCGGGCGATAGTTTAGTCTATCTACTCCAATTGAAAAAAAAATAATAAAGGAAAAGAGTGAAAAGATTGGAAAAGAGAAAACCGGAAACCGCATCCTAAACAGGAAACAACGGATGAGCCTCTTCAACCGTTCAATAGATGTGGGTGGAGTGTGAACCGGGCGATAGTTTAGTCTATCTACTCCAATTGAAAATAATAATAATAATAATAATAATAATAAAGGAAAAGAGTGAAAAGATTGGAAAAGAGAAAACCGGAAACCGCATCCTAAACAGGAAACAAGGGATGAGCCTCTTCACCTGTTCAATAGATGTGGGTGGAGTGTGAACCGGGCGATAGTTTAGTCTATCTACTCCAATTGAAAAAAAAAATAATAATAAAGGAAAAGAGTGAAAAGATGGGAAAAGAGAAAACTGGAAACCGCATCCTAAACAGGAAACAAAAAAAAAAAAAAAAAGAAAAAACGTTGTTGAATTGATAAGTTTTAACTTAGTTAAAGTCCAGGCAATGAAATGTCTAAGAAAACAAAATCAATCCTTCAATTAAGCATGAAAAGTTTTAAAATCAAGCAAAAATTAGGCAAAACGAACAAAAAATAAAAAAATATTGGCTCACCCAGAACAGAATTCAACAATATTCAAGACATTTTAACTCCAAGCCGAGAACAAAGCCACTGACCGTTGTAGAAGATATTTCTAACTTATACTAGAACTTAGACTCGCAATGGTCGTACGGTAGCAGTCTTGGCTACCTTTGCCTATGGCTCTCCACTAATCTGCTTAGGCGGATCTCACTCTCTCTCTCTCTCTCTCTTGTGAGGGAAAGTATATGTAGTTGTAGGAAGAGTTCAATCTGTTGTAATGGGTGAGGCTACTATGACAATACATATATATATTGTAATATTTTTATTAAAAGTAGTTATAATAAAAACACGTTTGGTCACTGGTGATGGGAATGATTTCTATGGAAATTTCCATAAAAATCATTCCTATCACCTGCCGAAGTACTATTAATAGTACTTAAACATGTAATTTTTTTTATAACTACTTATAATAAAAATATTACAATAATAATATTGTTCTGCTTTGTATCGAGCACTTTTCAAAAGTAAATGCTAAGAACTGTAGATCTTTACTTCATTTGTTCTTGGTAATATACATAGATACATATATTGGGCGCGTAATATGATATGCGCTAAAAAGACTGCCTTCCTCCACAGACCGCCTCGTGGCCCAGGGGTAGAGTCGCCGACTGACGCTAAGCGGCCGGGTTTCGAGCCTGGGTTGTGTAGCAATCGGAGTCTAACCGTACTGATGAGCTGTGATACAGCGAAACAGATCTGTCTGCGGATGACAATATATATATATATATTTTAATCACATCCCCCCCAAACAAGGCGGTAAGGCCACTGGTGTGCAGGGGGCTACGTAAGAGTGAATAGATTGGAAAAGAGAAAGCCGAAAACCACGTCCTAAGCAGGGAACAAGGGATGAGCCTCTACACCTCTTCAATAGACGTGGGTGGAGTTTGAACCGGGCGATAGTTCAGTTTATCTACTCCAATTGAAAAAAAAAAAGCAAAAAATAAAGTGAAAAGATTGGAAAAGAGAAAACCGGAAACCACATCCTAAACAGGGAACAATGGATGAGCCTCTACACCTGTTCAATAGATGTGGGTGGAGTGTGAACCGGGCGATAGTTCAGTCTATCTACTCCAATTGAAAAAAAAATTATATATATATATATATAATTTCAAGTGAAGAGGACTCAAGGTTTTACCATTTTGAGTGTGCTGGCATTTATGTTATTATGAACAGTGCTCAATATAATAAATATTATAGATCTTAATATGATTATATAGTTATGAATTAATTGTACATTGTGACATTCTGTGTTTCGAAATAGATTCTCATCATCAGGCAATGTGCCTGTTAGTTGTGCAGATGATTTACATTTAAATGACAAAAACCTTTGATTTGCTGTGTATGTACGTGGGAAATCCCAAAATAAATCTCAACTCTGATTAGTCAAAAGACACACACATGTAAATTTTATACCTTCCCACATACATACACAGCAAACCAAAGGTTTTTGTCATTTAAATGTAAATCATCAGCACAACCAACGTCAAACATTGCCTGATGATGAGAATCTATCTCGAAACATAGAAATTTCCGTGTCGCAATGTACAATTAATTCATAACTATATATATATATATATATATATATGAACACCCCCCCCCACATATATATATATATATATATATATATATATATATATATCCCATATTTTAATATTGAATTAATTTATTAACAGTATAATAACAGTATAATCAAGATAGTTTTAATTGGCCCTATATATATATATATAATTCCAGGTGAAGAAGACTCAAGGTTTTATTATTTTGAGTGCGCTGTCATTTATTTTATTATGAACAGTGCTCAATATAATAAATATTTTAGATCTTAATATGATTATATAATTATGAATTAATTATATATATATATAATCACTTTAAACATTATATTAGTGGATACTCATATTTGAGTAGACGCTACGTTTATTTATTAACCAATATATTTATTTATTTTCGTTAACCGGCCTGAATATTCGTGAAATAAATATGCGCTCTCCAGTAGGATTCGAACCCGAGTTCGCTTGGGCAGAGAAAACTGTCGTTGGATCTTACGTGCGTTAACTGACTGACCAACGAAGAGCTTAGCCGTCTCCGCTAGGCTGAGAGGTGCCTTCGATACGAAACTGAGTTGAAATAAAAATGTCAAGAGTTTTTGATGAAAAAGATTTAGCTTAAAGATATTAGCAGTATAGCCCGGTGGTGCTCGCGTGTAATGAAAGCTTTAAAACTAATCCATGGTCCTGGAGCTCAGCCTCAGCCTTAAGAATATTTGAAATAATAAATTTACTGCGACAATTTACCAATCGCACCTAGTACATATATATATATATATATATATATATATATTAAATAAAAAATAGGGAAAATGTTTTAGAAAATAATTTTGGTAGATTAGCATCTAGCATAGAAAAATATTAATTTTTTTTGTCAATTTTTATTTTTTTTAGCATTTTATTTTTATTATATTATATTATATTTTATTTCTTTTTTATTGTAAGTTTGCACCTCTTAAGGTGTTTTTTATTGCAAGGTTTCTAAATAGCGTATACTGACAATTCCATGTTCTGCATTGAGCTCAGCTTTAGTGACATTTTCTTTTAATGTGTATCTATGTAGATATTAGATTAATACAGTTAGGCATCACATATCCCCTCACAAGATCTTTTTATTGTAAGGTTTCTAAATAGCGTATACTGACAATTCCATGTTCTGCATTGAGCTCAGCTTTAGTGACATTTTCTTTTAATGTGTATCTATGTAGATATTAGATTAATACATTTAGGCATCACATATCCTCTCACAAGATCTTTTTTTATTAAAAGGTTTCAAATAGCATACACTGACAATTCCATGTTCTGGTATTGAGCTAGCTTTAGTGATATTTTCTTTTAATGTGTATCTATGTAGATATTAGATTAATACATTTAGGCATCACATATCCCCTCACAAGATCTTTTTTATTGTGGTGTTTCTAAATAGCGTATACTCGACAATTCCATGTTCTGCATTGAGCTCAGCTTTAGTGACATTTTTCTTTAATGTGTATCTATGTAGATATTAGATTAATACATTTAGGCATCAGCATATCCTCACAAGATCTTTTTTATTGTAAGGTTTCTAAATAGCGTATACTGACAATTCCATGTTCTGTATTGAGCTCAGCTTTAGTGACATTTTCTTTTAATGTGTATCTATGTAGATATTAGATTAATACATTTAGGCATCACATATCCTCTCACAAGATCTTTTTATTGTAAGGTTTCTAAATAGCGTATACTGACAATTCCATGTTCTGTATTGAGCTCAGCTTTAGTGACATTTTCTTTTAATGTGTATCTATGTAGAGATGAGATTAATACATTTAGGCATCACATATCCTCACAAGATCTTTTTTATTGTAAGGTTTCTAAATAAAGTATACTGACAATTCCATGTTTCGTATTGACCAGCTTTAGTGACATTTCTTTAATGTGTATCTATGTAGATATTAGGATTACACATTTAGGCACTTCACATATCCCCTCACACAAGATCTTTTTATTGTAAGGTTTCTAAAATAGCGTATACTGACAATTCCATGTTCTACTGAGCTCAGCTTTGAGGACATTTTCTTTTAATGTGTATCTATGTAGACACAGATTAATACATTTAGGCATCACATATCCCCTCACAAGATCTTTTTTATTGTAAGGTTTCTAAATAAAGTGTATACTGACAATTCTATGTTCTGTATTGCTCAGCTTTAGTGACATTTTCTTTTAATGTGTACCTATGTAGATATTAGATTAATACATTTAGGCATCACACATCCCCTCACAAGATTCTTTATTGTAAGGTTTCTAAATACATTAACAATTCCATGTTCTGCATTGAGCTCAATAGTGAATATTTTCTTTTAATGTGTACCATGGAAGATATTACTAATACATTTAGTACCTCATACATCCTCTCACAAGATCTTTTTATTGTAAGGTTTCTCATAGTGTACATACTGACAATTCCATGTTCTGCATTGAGCTCAGCTTTAGTGACATTTTCTTTTAATGTATCTACGTAGATATTAGATTAATACATTTAGGCATCACATGGCCCCATGTGGGTGACCTTGTATTGTAAGGTTTCTCAAATAGCGTATACTGATAATTCCAATGTTCTGCATTGAGCTCAGCTTAGTGATACTTTTTAATGTATTCATGTAGATATTAGATTAACATATTTAGGCATCTGACATCCCCTCACAAGATCTTTTTATTGTAGTTTCTAAACAGTTACATACTGACAATTCCATGTTCCGTATTGAGCTCAGCTTTAGTGACATTTTCTTAATGTGTATCTATGTATATTAGATTAACACATTTAGGCATCACATATCCCTCACAAGATCTTTTATTGTAAGGTTTCTAAATAGCGTATACTGACAAATTTAACAGCTCTGCAATGAGCTCAGCTTTTTAGTGACATTTTCTTTAATGGTCTGTATGTATATATTAGATTAATACATTTAGGGCATCATATATCTCACAAGATCTTTTTGGCTGGTAAGGTTTCTAAATAGCTATATACCGACAATTCCATGTTCTGCATTGGCTCAGTTTTTAGTGACATTTTCTTTTAATGTGTATCTATGTAGATATTAGATTAATACATTTAGGCATCATATATCCCTCTGCCAAGATCTTTTTTATTGTAAGGTTTCTAAAATAGAATTTACTGGCAAGTCCCTGTTTTGCAATTAGATCAACAGAGAAATTCCCTTTTCAAAGCACAGCTATGTAGATACTAGCAGTATAGCCCGGCGTTGCTCGGGTATAATGAAAGCTTTAAAACTAATCCATGGTCCTGGATCTCAGAATCTTTGGACGTTGGCACGAAAGACTAAAAAGCAATAGTTGTTTCCAGTTAAAGCGAAACCGTAGACTGAAAGAGAAATGAATGGATGTAAGTCAAATTTTGATTTCCTGGTATCGATATCAAATTTTCTGCACTATTGTAAAAACTGCAACCTTGAAACTTCTGAATATCGTTTCTTATGTTTTTGTCTATGAGTGTATCAAATTTGATTAAAATCTGACCTTTTCTTCTATAACCCGATTTTTTCGATTATCGATTTTCGATATTTATCGGGGGTACCTCGACACAAAAATAGCTAAGAACACTCGCAGACGCTTATAGTACAACTGTGTAAATTTTCAAGAAAGTCGGTTCAGCTGTTTTGGAGTCTATAGGTAACGGACACACACACACACACAGACACACACACACACACACACACACACACACAGACAACGTTCCATTTATAAATAAGTTTAGATTTAGATTAGTCTAAATGGTATTTTGTATATAAAAATAAAAATTTAGGCGTATTTCTATTATTGCTATAAAAATGTCCATATTAAAAAAAAATGTCCATATTAATGTAATACGAAAACGAAGATAAAGAAAACATAAAACACATCTAATTACCATAAGGAAATCGGAAAAATGAAAATATATATATATATATATATATATATATATATACAGGGTGTGACAGAAATACCTCCCACATAATGATAAAACATTAGCTAGATGGAGACCCCATTGTCACTAATGTCTTACGATTATGTGGGTGGTATATCTGCCGCACCATGTATAAAAAAGAAAGTAAGTAACCGGTTATTATTCGTCGCATTTAAGAGTTCGATTAATAAATAAAAACAGAAAATAGTGTCACAATTTAAATACGGGATGAATACCAAAGAAACTATTAGAACATTCTCTCTCTCTCTCTCTCTCTCTCTCTCTCTCTCTCTCTCTCACACACACACACACACACACACACACACACATATATATATATATATATATATATATATATATATATATATATATATATTGAAGTCAATAAACGCTTAGGCTTAAATCCAATCTTTCTGCTAACAGAGGGATGGCTGTAGGGACTTGATATATATGATTTCTTGGACTTCTAAATTGAACTGTAAATACGCCTTACTTTAAAAAAATGAGAGAGACGATTATATAGTAATTGTTAAGCAATCGCAGACCCGCCTGTGTTGATAGACTTTTGAAATTTTTTACAATTATCCATTTTCGAATTTGGGTCTGTACATGCTGAACTATTCACGCTCCAAACTACTGTATTGTTCCATGAATGGTTATATTATTTTGTAGAAGAATCGCTACAAATAGAGTTTGGAACGAAACAAAATTGCTCGTGTTTACTTTTGAGAAGCCTTCTTCTTTATGTGCCGTGTTTCTTCAGTGCATGAGCGATCATGACTCTCCATGACTTCCTATTCTTTGTTATCTTCTGTTCTGCCATTCATTTGCACATACTCTTTAGGTAAGTTATTTGCTGTTTCTCTGTCTTTTTTTGCCTTCAACATGTCTTGTGAGTGACGGATTCTTCAAGCCCGCTTTACTCGATATGTGATGTCAACTATTTCTTTCTGATTCTAGGTATACTTTTATGTCTCAGTTTTCCTTAAGATTTCCTCCTTGCTCATATGATCCGTCCATATCATTCTCAGCATCACTCTATAGAACTAGATCTCTGTTTCTTCAAGTCTCCTCTTCATCTATGAAAAAAATGATTATTATCATATTGCAATTCATCGCTCTTTTGTTTATTTCTAACAAAATTTTCCTGTTTCTTAATACTTTTTAATTTCTGAAATGCATATTTCACTATTCCAATACTTCTTTAGATTTCTCTCACATTTTCTACCACGTCTCTTAAAATTTCTGTAATTCTTCTTCTTCTTCTTCTTCTTCTTCTTCTTCTTCTTCTTCTTCTTCTTCTATGTGACCTGTTCTTTCAGGACGTAGGCGATCATGGCCTTCCACGTTTCCCTATCCCTGGTGGCTCTTAGTACGCTTTCTCCTGTTACACCGTGAAAACCCCGTTCCGTCATCCACCTGCTCAGGCCCTTCAAATATGTTATCCACTGCCTTCCACTGTCTCTTTTCCCCTCTATCTGGCCTGTCAGTATCAGGTTCTCCAAGCCCTCCTTCCTCATTGCATGTCCCAGGAACTTAAGTTTTCTCTTCCTGATGCTCACTATTGATTTTCTTTTCGTTGCCATTTTTCCAACACCACATCATTTCTCACATGCTCGGTCCATGATATCCGCAGCATCCTTCTGTAGAACCATATTTACGCTGCTTCAAGTTTTTGTACTTGCGTGGTTTTGACGTCTATAATTCGTAGCTCCTATTGAGAGCCATTTCTATGTTTAATGACCAATTTGGATTAAGAGACTTGATAAAGGTATGAATATACACTTCACTTTTCTCTGTTTCATAGTTCCTTTATTTGTTCCAAGAATCAACTGCACAGGACATCCAAATACGATGGAATTTTCACAGATAACAAATTCAGGTCAAAACTTCATACAAAGGAGATAGCTACAGGTATGGCTACCATTCCCTATGACGCAATAAGAATCGCAAAGGTTGAACATCAGTCAGTCAATGCCTAAAACTTTTAATCTTTTCATCCCAAGAAAGGCGACAAGGCTACTAGGACACAAAGAGTGAAAATGCATGAGAAAATTTTCGTGGGGACAAGTGAGGAAAAGGTTAATAAATGAACAAGAATTAGGAAGAAAGAATATGGCGGTTGACATTTAAATTTTTGAAGATTGTAGTTGGCAGGGAAGAAAGAAATTGGAAGGGAGTTCCACAGGCGAAAAGTGCGAGAAAAGAAACTATTAGAATACAACTGACGGTTGCATCTAGCTAGTTCAACAGTAAAACGATGAGACCTAGTTGCCAATCTAGTAGCACTTTTACATTTATTCAGAAGAGGCACTAAGGAGACTATACAACTCATCGGAACAACTACCATGAAATGATTTGTAGAAAAGACAGAGGGGAGCCACGTTACGTCAGTAAGAAAGTGACTGAAGTCGAGAAGCCAGTTCAAAATCGCTTATTTTTTTGTCTAATTCAAAACGAATCGTAACAGTCATTGAGTTAACTTTTTGTTTAATGGTCAAAGAATGAATAAAAAAAAGAAGAAAAAGGAATTTCATAAAAATTAATCGATTAAAAGGAACATTTCATTTTTTAACATAATTAAAACTCCTTTAAAAAAGATTTTTGTTGTTTTTGCCTTTATTTATGTCTTTTTTAGGGTTTTTGATACGCTAAATAACGCCTTCGAACATTAAAATAGTCATTTAGAGGTGAAAACTTTGTAGAGATTTCTACAATAGATTTCTTTGCTCATGACTCATAAAAAGTATTTAATCAGACAATCATCGTCCAATTACCTCCTCTCTGTCTGTGTTTCTCATAAAAAAGGTTCAGACATAAAAAAAAATCGGTTCACACTCCACCCACATCTATTGAACAGGTGAAGAGGCTCATCCCTTGTTTCCTGTTTAGGATGTGGTTTCCGGCTTTCTCTTTTCCATTCTTTTTACCCTTACGTAGCCCCCTGCGCATCAGTGGCGTTACCACCTTGCTCGGGGTGATATGATTAAAAAAAAAAAAAATGAAGAAGGCATTTTCGGATAATTTGATACTTTGACAAGTGAACCAAATTTTTGGCATTGCTGGTGTATGATCAGTTTACCGACATTTGCTGTTTCAATTACGTATTTCTTAATTTGATCAATTGTTTAAGTCCCAGCTAAACAGAACCGCCAAATATTGGTCAGTATTACTCAAAAAATTCAATATATTAAAAAATTGTATTTTTATCGTTAACCGAAAATTTTTTATATTCCTTTGGCATCAAATATCTTCTTTTAGCGTTTTAATGTCTGCTTATCTTATAAGGGTTATATACAAATAGTAAAAGAAGTATCATATATATATATATATATATATATATATATATATATATATATATATATATTTCTCTCCAGAATTTAACTTACATGTCTTTAAGTCTACTATTCGTCTATGCTTAGAATATTGCTGCTACATATGGCCCAGTGCCCCTGCTTTTTACCTTGAGCTCTTTGATAAAATCCAAGAAAAAATCGGTTATATTATTCGTCCTGATCTGGTGGCTCGGTTTCAGTTACTTTCCGCCGTGAGGTTGCTTCTCTGTGACTTTTCTGTTGATAACTTCATGGCAATTGTTCGAACGAGCTGTTTGATATGGTACCTAGACTTTATGAATTTAAGCGCAGTACGTCAAAATTTCATCAGTTTGCTTTTAAGCCGGCTAGATGTAGCCGCAAGTCCTATGCAAACAGTTTCTTTTCTCGCACTTCACGTTTGACTGTCTTTTTCATGCTTAAGCGCAGGTCACATGGATTGACCATGGCGTTTAACGTGAAACAGATTGATGACGGCCAGTGTTAATACCTATAACCACACTGCTTATATTGACATGTGCCCTCTTTCTGATATTAACCACATTCTTTCCATAAAAGTATATGTATTTATCTGTGTTTTTACCTTGACCCACCCCTTTTACATGTTAATTTTTTATTTCTATATTATATACTCCCATGGATTATTATATATTTTTTTAATTCTTTATCTACTTTTTCCCCTAAATATGATTTTTCTAAAAGTCTCTTTTTTCTAATACTTTAACCCATGTATAAGGTTATCTTTGTTTTGACACGTGTCAATATGAAAAATAATATGAAAAATTTTTCTTTTTTCTTTTTTCTTTTTCTCCCCTTTTTTTCCATTCTATTCTTCTCTTTCCTTGTCTCTAGTTTTCTTACCTCTCTACTTCCCTTTTTGTTTAGCCCTATTCTCAATTTAATACCACCCCAAACCCCTTTTCTTTGTAAGCCAGACAAATCCAAACTTTCCATTTCTTCACTTACAACTCCATCTAAAAGTTAAAATCTAAAATTAGACATGATTTACTTCCGGATTTTTTTGTAACGTAAATTTCTCAAATCTTAACCGTCTTTTTTTTATTTTTATTTTTAATTTTATTTTTAATTTTAATTTTTATTTATTTCTACCTTTTTTCCACTCTCTCTCTCTCTCTCTCTCTCTCTCTCTCTCTCTCTCTCTCTCTTTTTTTATTCTTATATTTTTTCATTTCCATTTTGAAAGAAGGTCCGATGTTGCTGAGGAGACGTAAAATCTCTTAGGGATTTTATGTCGAAATGTTCATTCAACATTTTTGAATTTTGAAAATTTATTTTACTTTATATATATATATATATATATATATATATTTCTGTGACCCACATAAATATGATTGATGTCAGAGGCAGTGACAAACAAAAGTGTGGTGACGTCAAAAGCTTCTTCTGCTATGTGCCTTGTTCTTTCAGGACGTAGGCGATCATGGCCTTCCACGTCTCCCTATCCATGGTGGCTCTGAGCACGCTTTCTGCTGTTACACTACGCAACCCCCATTCTGTCATCCACTTGCTCAGGTCCTTCAAATATGTTATCTGCTTCTTTTTCCTGTCTCTTTTCTCTTCTGTCTGGCCTGTTAGTGTAAGGTTCTCCAAGCCCTCCTTCCTCATTGCATGTTCCAGGAGCTTTAGTTGTCTCTTCCTGATGCTCAATATTAATTTCCTTTTTGTTTCCATCCTTTTCAAAACCTCATCATTGCTCACATGCCCGGTCCATGATA
Source organism: Ascarosepion bandense (assembly GCA_037127315.1). Lineage (NCBI taxonomy): Eukaryota > Metazoa > Mollusca > Cephalopoda > Sepiida > Sepiidae > Ascarosepion > Ascarosepion bandense. Next base: position 933,366 of record JBBBDQ010000882.1, read on the forward strand.
TCCGCAGCACCCTTTTGTAGAACCACATTTCAGTTGCTTCAAGTTTTTACTTTATCTTCGATAATATTCTCCAGCATTCACTGCCATATTGATGTACTGTCATCACATTGCAATTCAGTATTCTCTTCTTTGTTTCTAGTGAGACGTCAAAGGCAGCCGGTATTAAAGGCAATAATGGGCGAAAATGAGTAATAGATGTGCCTAGTCATAATTGACGCAATTAAGCGGAATTCTAGCAAATTTTAGCTAATATAAGATCTTTTTTTTTTTTCAGGGGAAAAACAGAACACCGAGAGAACGCAGGGAAGAGGGAAGAAGAGAAAACAACTCACGCGCACGTGCGAATTTCTCTCGGACTACCACTCCCCACACAACCGTCACCAACAAAAAATAAAAATATGTTTATATTTTATATATATATATATATATATATATATGTGTGTGTGTGTGTGTGTGTGTGTGTGTCGTTTATTCGTAAAGACGATTGTTGTTTCCAGTAGCAGTAGCGGAAGTAGATAAAATATATAAAACAGTGTCCACTATAGACTTTAAACTTAACTCAAAAACAAAGGATTTGCTAACATGTTTCTATGGACTTTTGAACCCGCCCCAAAGCTTGTAAAAGTCTTTTTGATGCACCTTATATACATGGTGTCCATAAAGTTCGTGTGCACTTTAAAAAATCTATAACTTCATTTGCATTTGCTATAGAAATAATTTGTAAAAAGGAATAGAAAGAAGTAAATCTATATTTTTAAGGCTGTATTGAGAGTTTATTAAAGTTTTCACATGTCCTCTATCATTAGCAACACAAAGAGTAATACGATTTTGCAATTCACGGAAAATATTTGCTAACTGATTTACAGTAATGCCTGAAATCACATTAGTTATTTTAACTTTCAAATTTTCTAATGAACTAGGTTTGGTTGCATACACAATTGTTTTTCAAATATGGGTGAACGTGGATGCCAATAAAAAGATCCACCCCTACCAACCCACCTGTTAGAAAATTTCTTGATCTGGAAACTGTCTAACATGCAGAGCAAAGTGACAAGGGCTCCATCTTGTTGAAATATTAATCTTTTTAACATTTTTGACAGATTATTTCTATCACAGATATAAATAAAGTTGTAAAATTTTTGAAGTGCACACGGACTATATGGACACCCTATATATATATATATCCAAAAGGATGATAAGATAGGTAAATCCCAAAAAGCCGATCATAATTAATATTAATTTCATTAATATTAAAATTGATCAAGGTGGAGGGATCTATGCAAATATGATATTCTATTTACAGAGCCAAATATAAAAATAAACTAAAAATTTCGATATATAATTTCGTTTCGCTGTTACTGAGGAAGCGAGGATTTCCTCGTAGAAAAGGCTATTCAACGGATTTAAATGTATATATATATATTGCGTGTATCAAAAATACTTTTACAAACTTTGGGGTGGGTTCTGACACCAAAACAAGGTAAAATGTTTATCTAAAGTGTTAAAAAAGCCATCGTTGCTGCACAACACTTCAATTCATAACAAATGTTCAAAATGTACTCCACTTGATTCTACACACCCAAGCACCCGTCGGATCATTGACTGGCGGACTCTTTCAAATACTCCCACACGGTGTTGAATCGTTTCGCAGGCACCCGTCACACATTGATGAAGCGTATCTGCATTATTAATGCCTGTTACATAAGTCAATTGTTTTAGGTGGTCCCATAGATAAAAATCCAAAGGATTTAGTTCGTAGAAACGTATAACCCATCGAACCTCTCCTGCTCTACTTACCTATCTGTCAGCCAGTGAATCGCGAATAATGTGACTAAAATTAGCTGAAGCCTCATCATGCATGAACTACGTGCGTCTTTGTATTAGTAGAGGTACATCCTCTAGCAGATTTGGAAGTATGTTCGATATAAAGTTCCTGTAGACAGCTCCTGTAAGACGCGTTCGGAGAACATATGAACCTACCTACAATTCCAGCTCACACATTAATTTTAAGCTGGTGCTGGTGTCTAGCCTGTATTGTACATGGAGGTTCCGATCCCTGCATAAATGCTGGTTGTATAAATTTGTTATCGCGTCTCTTCCAAATGTTACCTCATCTGTAAAGAAGAACGTAGCGACAAACAACAGATCGGCAGTTTGTGCAATAAATCATCGAAAGAAGTTCCGCCATTGTGACTGATTAGGCGGTAAAAGACCGTGCAGACGTTGCAAATGACACGGATACAGGCGCTTGCTCTTAAAGTCCCCTCTATGTGGTACTATGATATGTAATACATGCTAAGGAAACTTGACATGTGCAGATGCCTGGATCATCGTATGAGCGGATTTCAATTTTCCTCGATACATAGTTTGTGGTGTCACGGATGAACAGCAGCAAATGTTGGATGACTCGCTTGCCCTCAGTCTGGAAACGCATTCTGATACAGACGTGCAGCCTCGCGACCATTATCTTTCACGCGGTCGTATGTAAAAATCATATCTAGCTGCTCACGATATGAATATCCTGCCAGTGTTAAACGGATCACATCTCAATTAACTCATTACTACACACACTAAACGTCGAGGAAAAACTCGACACAAACGTACACACTCTACAAATGTAACTTAGTCTTGTGGCAACGCATCGCCAACAACCGTAAACATTCTTTAAATTTAATAATTCACAAACAAGTGATTTGCAGACATATGTGTATATGAACTTTTGTTCCTTGTTTTGGTGTGAGGTAATTGTCCCTAGTATTTGTAACAGTATTTTGTTTTATATATATATATATATATATATATATATATATATATATATATATATTTCGAAGGACTTTTTTATCCGACATTATTTTTTATTAATATAAACGTTATTTTCATTGTTTCCGGTGTTTTTCTTGGTTTTTTTGTTTGTTTTTATTGAACAATGAAAATAATCAGTCAGTCAGTTAAGTGCCATACGTGATACACGCTTGGGCGATCATGTCTCGCAAGAGACATGACTGACTGGGCAGAAGATTATCCCGCAGTAGGTTGCCATTGCTTTCTGCGGTAGACTGGTTGTCAGCCAAGGCTATAGAACCCAATCTGTCCTGCTATTTAACCCATAACTGGAAGGAAGAGAGGGATTAATACCTTTCCCAAGGGTATTTGCGCGTAAGTGAATACAATGGATTCAACTGGAATTCGAAATCGGCTCCCCGGTTTCTCGGTCCGAGCCGATATATTAATACTCTGACTAAAAAAAAATTGTGCCCACAGCAGGAATCGAAATTTTGCCCTTCACTAATATTCATAACTGCTCTGTTTTTGTATCCTAATTTAAAAACAATTTTACGAAATGTTATGGAATGTGCGTTGTGGTACAGTGAATATCGACTCGGAACGAGAAATCGGGGAGCCGAGTTCGAATTTCAGTTGAATCCATTGTATTCACTTACGCGCAAATACCCTTGGGAAAGGTATTAATCCGTCTCTTCCTTCCAGTTATGGGTTAAATAGCAGGACAGATTGGATTCTATAGACTTGGTCGGCAACCATTCTACCGCAGAAAGCAATGGCAACCTACTGCGGGATAATCTTCTGCCCAGTCAGTCATGTCTCTTTCGAGACATGATCGCCCAAGCGTGTATCATGTATGACACTTAACTGACTGACTATGGAATATAATTTCCCGACACATATTTAATTTATTTGTTTGAACATGATTTTCAAAGGAAACTAAACAACTAAATTAAAAATATGTCGGTTAATTCTATTCCGAGTAATTAAGAATTTCTGTATTTATAGGACTTAATTCGGCTTTATCTAATTACACATTTTTTTCGTAGACGAGAGGTTAATACAAGTCAAATCAACTGATGGCTTCTCCTCGGAGGATGCACATTTTTCTAACAAGATATCTCGAATATTCAGGCTGGTGGATATGGAGATTAGATGTGGCTCAATGCCAAAAGTATAGAACACCCATTGAGGATCGAACTCACTACTCAATTGTAACTTCTACTCCAACAGTTTCTTTCCTCGCACTTCCCGACTGTGGAATTCTCTTCCCCGACGGCTACAATCTCCAGGAGTTTAAATGTAAGGTCAATACACACCTCCTAACACACTAACCTGCTCCCATTCTATCAAGCACTCTTCCCATCTGCCCGACCCTCATCCTCGCTATCCTTACTCATCTGTCACCTTTCTCCTGACATTCCCTATGTCTATCCACTCCTTCTCTTTACTTTCCCCTATGTAGCCCCATGCGCAATAGTGGCAGTGGAATGCCTTGCTTGGGGTGAGATGATTAAAAAAAAAAAAAAAAATGGTTCTAGTAAGACGAGTTGCTAACCATTACACAACCTCGGGGTGCCCCGGCTGGTAGCTATGTATAAATATAACACTTAATTATTTAGAAAATCAGGATATCTCCTCAAATACAAGTGTCCATTAAAAATAATGGTCAAATAAATTTCAAATATGTCGGTTAATTTCATTTCGTAACATTCCATATTTCGTAAAATATATGTTTACATACGTTCTATCTCGTATATTAAGCACTTTAGCCCATAAATGTAGCATACCCTAAAATTAGGTATATATATATATATATATATATATATATATATATATATATATATATAAGATTTTGTAACTTTAATGTTTTGTGAAGACACCTTTATGATATTCTCACTCGTCAGAGATAGTTGCAAATAATAATTTTTGCAAAAAACCTACTTGCCAAAAGACATTTCATCAGTAAAACCACAGAGAAACAACTAAATTCAATTAAACACTAAATATATATATATATATTGATAAATTTACAACGAAAAAATTCTGTGATAAGTATAAAATATATTTAGAGTAAAATTGTCTTATGAAAATTTCGTTTTCAATGTACGTAGATAATTTTTTTGCCGGATTAATCATAAAAGAGAAATTTTAGTCTTACACTAAATTGTTGCAAAAAGTAATACAATGAATATCAATATAAAGATTTTCACAAAACACACACACACACACACACACACACACACACACACATATATATATATATATATATATATATATATATATGTAAAAGTATAAAAGTGGTGTGGGTGGACGTTGTGTAAGTATTTGTTATTTTGATAGATTTGACTTAGCGTCTGCATTTTGCTGTCTAGCTCGACGGGAGTTGCGCTCCGATGTAGATCAAAATTTTAGAACGCTAACGACACCTTGAAATTATTTAGAAAGCCAAACTTTAGGGGTAGAAAAATAGTCTACCATCCGCCTGTGCATTGAGTATTGTTGTTGTCACATCTGGTCCGGCGCTCCTGCTATCCACTTAGGTTTCCTCGACCGAATCCAGCGGATAATCTGTAATGTGATCGATCCCGACTTGGCAGCTAGGATACAGTCGCTTTCTCACCGACGCAGTGTGGCTTCCCTGTGTCTCTTCTAAAAATACTTTCACGGCTTCTGCTCCGATGAACTTAGCTCACTGGTAGCCCCTATATACGAATTTCCTCGAGCAACAAGATTAGCAACTAGGTCCCACCCTTTTACTGTGAAACCATTAAACGCAAATTCTACTCCAGCAGCTTCTTTTCTCGCACTTCCCGCCTGTGGAATTCTCTTCCGCATACTTGCTTTCCTGACAGTTACAATCTCCAAGAATTTAAATGTAAAGTCAGCAGTCATCTCCTGTCTTACTAACTTACATCCTCTCTTTCATGCTTTTCTACATCCATCCCACTCTCATCTGTACTCTCTTCCCTCTCCTACTCTCTTCCTGACACCCCCTGCAACCTCTCACTCCTCATAACATTCCTCCTATGTAACTTCCTGCACAACAGTGTTAGTAAAATGCCTTGCTTGGGGCCACACGATTATAAAATAAAAAAAAATAAAAAATTATCACCCCACAAAGTAAAATGTATTGATTATAATCAATTATAGAATCGATCACCCCACTTTATATTATCTATATCTATATATGTGGCCCCTCACCCTCCCACCCTAATCCAATTGAGACATTCTATATTGTTATCTATATCTATTAAAGTGACGAGGAAGGAAGATGTGTAAGTATTTGCTGTAAATTTAAATTCATCAAATGTTTTCTTTATTCTTATTATTCCTTTTACTACCAGAGTGAAACCGGGCTAAACTGCTAGTATATATATATAAAGCTAGAACCTGTATACTGTTACACGAGCCCTGTTTCTTGTGTCTACAAGAAAAATTACAAATTATCCAGTCTCCTAAATTAATCCCGTTAAATTAAATTAAGCCTGTGCATTGAATACTGCTGCCATATCTGGTCAGGTACCCCTGCTGTTCTCCTCGGGCTTCTCGATAAGGTTCAGAGGAGAGTCTGTAATGTGATAGATACCGACTTGGCAGACCGCCTGCAGTCTATCTCCCACCGGCGCGACGTGGCTTCCCTGTGTCTCTTCTATAAATACTTTCACGGCTTCTGCTCCGATGAACTTAGATCACTAGTGCCCCCTAAATACCAATTTGAACGAGATACTAGATTAGCAACTAGATCCCACCCTTTTACAGTGAAACCGATAAAATGCAGCCGTAACTTCTACTCCAACAGTTTCTTTCCTCGCACTTCCCGACTGTGGAATTCTCTTCCAAATGATTGCTTCCCCGACGGCTACAATCTCCAGGAGTTTAAATGTAAGGTCAATAGACACCTCCTAACACACTAACCTGCTCCCATTCTATCAAACACTCTTCCCATCTGCCCAACCCTCATCCTCGGTATCCTTACTCATCTGTCACCTTCCTCCTGACATTCCCTATGTCTAACCACTCCTTCTCTTTACCTTCCCCTATGTAGCCCCATGCGCAATAGTGGCAGTGGAATGCCTTGCTTGGGGTGAGATTATTAAAAAAAAACCACTCTTCCCATCTGCCCAACCCTCATCCTCGGTATCCTTACTCATCTGTCACCTTCCTCCTGACATTCCCTATGTCTAACCACTCCTTCTCTTTACCTTCCCCTATGTAGCCCCATGCGCAATAGTGGCAGTGGAATGCCTTGCTTGGGGTGAGATTATTAAAAAAAAACCACTCTTCCCATCTGCCCAACCCTCATCCTCGGTATCCTTACTCATCTGTCACCTTCCTCCTGACATTCCCTATGCCTAACCACTCCTTCTCTTTACCTTCCCCTATGTAGCCCCATGCGCAATAGTGGCAGTGGAATGCCTTGCTTGGGGTGAGATTATTAAAAAAAAACCACTCTTCCCATCTACCCAACCCTCATCCTCGGTATCCTTACTCATCTGTCACCTTCCTCCTGACATTCCCTATGTCTAACCACTCCTTCTCTTTACCTTCCCCTATGTAGCCCCATGCGCAATAGTGGCAGTGGAATGCCTTGCTTGGGGTGAGATGATTAAAAAAAAAAAACTAACCGAATTAACAGCCTTTTGTTTACTTTCGTAAAGCGTGGTTATTTCCATATATCATCAAAAGAAATTAATTCTTATGATTTCGATGTTTATCTGTTGTCTTTTTTGTAATCTAAACTTTCTTTGACTTGTAGAAAAGTCTTACGGGTAATAAAATAATTAGGACATCACAGAGATAGGGCGAAAGAAGTGGGTCGTTTTTCTTTCATCTTTTTTTTTTTGTTTGACTTGTGTATCTACTTATATTTATTTTTATTTTTGCGCATTGTGTGTGAGTGTGTTTTTTTTGCTTGTATGGCGTATCTTGTGTGCTTGTGTTTTTTTGCTAGTATATCCTTATAGGTGAGATTTAAATTAAACTAGACCAGTAAATAGTTGTATTAGAAAGTACTGAATGTATGTTTTATTAAAGGCGAAAACAAATCGCCTGACAAAACCAAAGAGTTGAAACCATAGTAGCGAAACCGGCTGATCTTCCTTTTATATATATATATATATATATATATATATATATATATATATATATATACTAACAGTATAACCCGGCGCTGCTCGGGTGTAATGAAATCTTTAAAACTAATCCATGGTCCTGGAGCTCGGACTCAGCCTAAAAAATATTTGTGTGAAGTTTGGTGAGAATCGGATAAAAATTGTGGATTTGTATAAAGGACATACAGACAAATAAACAGACACATACACAAACATCTTGCTTTTTATATATATATATATATATATATATATATATATATATATATATATTATCGATTTTCTGCACTATTGTAAGAACTGCAGCCGTAAAACTTCTGAATATCGTTTCTTATGTCTTTGTCTATGAGTGTATCAAATTTGATTAAAATCGGATCACCCCTTCTATAACCCAATTTTTTCGGTTATCGATTTTCGATATTTATCGGGGGGTTCCTCGACACAAAACCTAGATAAGAACACTCACAGACGCTTATAGTACAACTGTGTAAATTTTCAAGAAAATCGGTTCAGCCGTTTCGGAGTCTATAGCTAACGGACACACACACAGACACACACACACACATACACACACAGAGAGATAAAGTTCCATTCATAAATAAGTTTAGATTACACACACACACACACACACACACACACACACACACACACACATATATATGTGTGTGTGTGTGTGTGTGTGTGTGTGTGTGTGTGTGTGTGAAATCCAAAAGGATGATCAGATAGGTAAATCTAAAAAAAACCGATCCTATTAATATTAATGAAATTAATATTACAATTGATCAAGGTGGAGGCGTCGGTGCAATTATTACATTCTATTTACAGAGCCTAATATAAAAAATAGAATAAAAATTTCGATATTTAAATCCGTTGAATAGCCATTTCTACGAGGAATTCCTCGCTTCGTCAGCAACGGCTTAAACCAAAACTTTTTCGTTTCAGCCGTTACTGAAGAAGCGAGGAATTCCTCGTAGAAACGGCTATCCAACGGATTTAAATATCAAAATTTTTGTTATATATATATATATATATATATAATAGAGATATTTTAATGTTTTAGTTGTTCCAATGAGAGAAAAGTGTATAGTTTAAATATAAGAGAGAAACCTTAGACGCTTTTGGTTATAAAGTTGAATTAAAAAAAAAAAACAATATATGTACCTTATTTTTTTTATTTTCACGTGTTTCTGGTCTCGCGGCCTTCATCATGTAAAAAGTGGTTATATAACTTTAGCTTATTCATTCAATCTTAGCGAATACATTTTATTGAATTTTACTTTCATTTACTAATCACGAGATTTTTTTAGATTGGTCGAAGGAAATGAAAATCAAAGCTTCATGCAACGCATGCGTAATACAACGCATCAGTCGTCTGTAACAACATTGCCAGAGATGCGTAAGAAACGATACTGCGATTACCTCAGACTTCAGCCACCTCATTTGAGGTGACCAGATTGGAAGAGGTCAGGTATTTTTATATATTTAATGATGTCATATTGACAAGCATTTCCTGTTTCATCTACTCAATTAAGTTTTATTTGTTTAAATTCTGATTGATACTAATTTTTTTTATTTTTTTTATTTTTTTTTTTATTTTTATTTTTTGTTTTTGGTTTATAACTATGTGCAAATCTTCCTTTCGGCTCTCATTTTGATCGCAACTTTAGGTTCAGAAAATACTAATCTAGGAAATAGTCGGTTTTTCATCAATTTTTTAAAATGTAGAATATTAACAGTTTATTTTATTGATTGATTGATTTTGTTTAAAGGCATATCAACACCTCCATGAGTTATTTAATGTCGAAATCTAAATATTTTTATAGTAATTTTATACTCTCTGTTTAAACATATGCTTTTAGATATATAATTTGCAGAAGATAAAATATATTGCTGGTAATTTTAAAAAATGTATTGCTACTAATTTCACTACAAAAACATACTTTTGGTAATAATTTTATAAAAAGCAATTTATAGATAGTTTAGTGTTGTATCCATTGTCGTTTTATTATCAAAATGTACTGTTGACTATTTGTTACTACTTCAGGCCAGGGTGGACATGATTAAGTGTTTCCTTACAAATCTCTAATCCCTCGATTGCTGTCGGATGTAGTTTATCGTCATGCCCAGGACAATAATAGTTTATACTGTGTAGCATTGTCTCAGCATTAGGCATGTAGGGTTTTAAAACAATTCATTTAAATATAAATAAGTGTTTTGGTTCTTAATTTATTTTGACTGAATGAATGTTCTTTATGACTTCATAGAACTAATAAAAATAAAACAAAGGTATTATTTCGAAAATTCGAATTTAAAAGACCAATATTAAAAATTGTTTCTTGTTTATCCTGCACAGTTATAACGACAAATAAGGACACTGTATTGTTGAAAAATTACAAATTATTTGCAGAAAGAGCGCCTTAAAGCTTATTATTGCCTGATTAAATCAATCCAAAGACGTGTCTGAAAAATATAAACATGATAGAAATGTCACTCCAGACATTCGCACCACAAAACAAATAAATAATTCACACAAATATTATGACTAAATCAAGAAACTTCTTGGATCTTATATTTTTTTAACAGTTAAATGTAACCGTCTCTTCTACTCTGACAGTTTCTTTTTTCGCTGGTTCCGTTTGTGGAACTTACTTTCATTTGCTTGCTTCTCTAATAATAATCTCCAAAAGTTTAAATGCAACGTCAATTGCCATCTTCTATCTCCTTGATTCCCATCCTTCTCTTATTCTTTCTTCAACATCCCCTATACCTTTTTATTATTATTATTATTATTATTATCTCACTGTAACCCCTTGCGCACCAGTGACGATCCTGAATTGCTTGGGATGAAAAGATTGTACTTATCAACCCCCTTCTTCACCCCGATATCGAGCACTTTACGATGAAAAAAAAAACAAACTAAAAACTGCTAACGATAAAAAAAAAGCTTTTGGTGGTTTTGTCACTAAAACCACTACAAATAAAAACAAAAAACAAAAAACAAAAAAATAAAAACAACCTTTGCGCTAAATATTATCACAATTAAACACTATCATATAATAATCCTGCTTGTTTCTTCCTTAGTTACTTAGTTCCTCCGTCCGTTACGCCACACTCTCTACACGAGCTTTTCCTTCCCCTCTATCTTTTTACTCTCCTCAGCCTTTCTCTTACTCTTGCCAAACGGAAGGGTAGTAAAGAGTGAGAGAGTAGGAGGAGAGAGCCTATAGCATTACCGTATCAGTAACAGCTTAAGCTGGTGGTTGTAGCAGTATTTGTGTGTGCGTATATGTGTGTGCACTGTACAATATAGTAAAAATAGGTAGGTTTGTTGTCGTATTCCGCTACCTAATAACGAAATTTCTGGTCTCTACACCCTTGGCCATTACTCAGTTGGTCTTTTCTGTTTACAATGGACACAGGAGCCATGATTTTTCAGTAATAAAAAACATTTTCTCTTTTAAAATCTCTCACAGATTAGCGTACAGTATTTTGGCTATGGTCTGTGCATACGCCGCTAAATATAAGAGTACAGTAAAGTAGCTTTTATGGACATTACTTTTATAGATATTTTAATAAAATTACACTCTGTGTTATCGTTATTTTATTATCCAATACCTTTATGTCTGAAGACGTTACTATCATTTGTAGTATGATAAAGTAAAATTTTTCCAGGAAATCATAATTATTCTTCCGTGGAAATTCCACGGGTTCCGCTAGTATATATATAATCGTCTCAAATATAAGTTCGTCAGAGCAGTTGCTATGAAAATATTTGTAGGACAGAAGTGATTTTCTCGCACATCCCATTTGTGGAACTCCCTTCCGTTTGCTTGCCTCCTTTATAGCTACAATCTCCAAAAATTTAAATGCAGCGTCAATTGCCACCTTCTATTTCCTTGATTCCCATCCATCTCTTATCCTTTCTTCGAGATCCTCTGTACCTTGTTTTTTTCTCTCACTGTAAACCCCTTGCACACCAGTGGCAGTTCTGTCTTGCTTGGTGTGAAATGATTAAAAAAAATCTACATTACAGAATTTTTTGATAAAGGTATTTGACTAATCCTGAGAATCTTATGACGTGATAAATATTGAAAAGAACACTGGAGTGTTCAGACAATCCACAGTACTAACGGTGGGAGTGATTAAAGAAATATTAACAAAAATTATAGAACACTTGTTTATTTTTGTTGTTGTTGTTTTTTAATTGTTTTTTTTTTATATTAGTGCCTGCTCACTAACGTACTTACGCTTACGTGTAAAAGAAAACAGCGTTTGTTTTTATGTCGGAGACTAATAATTTTTGTCTGTCATGTGCACAGTTTCTGTTGAGTGCGTGAGCGTTGTAAACACCATTAGGTCTTAGTACACATTTTGTGAGAGTGACGGTCTGCTCCCGGCTCCACCAGATCACACAGGAGACGATGCCAAGCGGTGAGGCGTCGCACAACCCGGAAAAAAAAGCCAGCCGAGCGTGCCACACAGACACATTATGCGTGACATACTTCTATCATGGGCCTAAAATTGGCGAGGCGAGTCCAGCGCGATAAAGAACAATGCACCCATCTCATCGCTACCCAACTCCGTCTCTTTATAACTGCCAACCCAACTTGTCAATAACGCGATCAATATGGCTCAGGCAGCGTCAGGGTGGAAAGAGGTGAACACGTTTCCTTGAACGGGCCCACTTCCGTTTGGGTCAGCACTGTCAGCGCCGGATATAAGTATTGGCCTTCTTAGACCTTCATAGAAAACATTGCTTGATTATATTAGGCTTTGCGCTTTATTCAACGAATCATTCTTCTGCTTTACTGACTTGACTATCCCTAACCCTACCGTGTCATCTTCGCCAGCATTGAAATACATTTACATGTTCTGTGTCTGAAAACAAGATGCGTATTTCCAGAGAACATTCAATATCTAGACCTCCTCTCAACCGGTATAAAATAATAATAATAATAATAATAATAATAATAATAATAATAATACCCATAAAATTTTTTGCTATTCTATCCTTATGGACGACACTTCTGCCTAGAACCAATGTAGTATCTGTGGGCTGAGTTGAGAATAGGCTTCATTTCCTGGCATGCTTGAGTCGAGTCCCGCGCTGCTGGTGACCAACATGTTTCTTTCCATCAATTCTGTCAAAGATCAGTGTGGTATCTGTGTGCGCTGTTAGGGAAATAAGTATCGCTTTCTAACCCTGTGAGTGGCATTTCTGGCATTGTAGCCTTCTATTATAGCGTTGTTCTCAGTTGAGAATCAGTCTGTCTTTCTGGTAACTTGGAGTATCTGTGCGCGCTGCCGATAATCAAGCGTACTATTTTTTAGGAAAAATGTTAGTACCTCACACACACACACACACACACACACATACACACACACACACACACACACACACACATATACATTACTGCCTACTTTTGTACCAGAATTGAGAGGTGGGGAAAGGTGTGAAAGATGAAAATGCTGAGCGAGGAAGCTGGACAGAAATGGAACGAAAAGCAGGAAATAAAGAAAAACCATAGATAACCCTTAACCTTCCATCTTTAACTGTGGGTGAATATTTATCTAGTATTTTTTGTTCTTTTACATAAACAGGTAGGTATAGACTACAATATTTATACGGAGAGATGATATCAATTTCTCTTTCAGAATGCAACATATAAATTATATATAGAGAACACACACACACACACACACACACACACACACATATATATATATATATATAGTCATCCGCAGACAGATCTGTTTCGCTGTATCACAGCTCATCGGTACGGTTAGACTCCGATTGCTATTTTACGCAGGATTGAAACCCGACCGAGTTGGCGTCAGTCGGCGATTCTACCTCTGGGCTATGGGCGTTCGGTAGAAGAAGGCAGACTTTTTAGCGTGTATATTATCATTATACACGCCCAATATCCAGAGTGCTCTAATTCATTTTACTGAATGAGCGATGCGTACATGCCAGAGTAGCTACTGTTTTTCAAAGTTTAGCATTCTTCCAGAGTGCTCAATCAGGGTGTGAGAGCGTATATATATATATATATATATATATATATATATATATATATATATATGGAATGATTTGTTTGAACATTTTTTTTATCAATACTTGTATTTAAGTAGATATTCTGGTTTTTAATTAAACAGTATTATATATTTATATATACTGGCCTGATTATTTACGATACATTTTTATTACGAAAATGTGTGTCATTCGGCAGGATTCAAACCTGCGACCCCTATCCACATAGGGGAAGATACCATGTGATCTAAACGAGGTTTTAATCAAGCCTATATAACACAGTTTTCGATTTATCGCAATAACCATATCTGCTCTGAAATGTATCGTAATGTCAACAAATGTAAACATGTTACGGAAATTAACGAAGATTAACGAAACTTGGTTATAAATATCTACTTAAATACGAGTATCGATAAAAAATAATGTTCAAACAAATCATTTCAAATTGTTGGTTGTTTATAACTTATTATTTCGCTACCCAGGTTTCTACTATGAGTGGTGTCTTCAGGCGATTTTTAATATATATATATATATATATATATATATATATATATATATATATATATAAACGATGACACTTGTATATTTTTATTATTATTATAACTTGAGATACCCTTATTTCTTAGATGTTTCTGATGATGATGGTCATACCTTGGTGCCTACCCGCAGCTATATATATATATATATATATATATATATATATAAAGGAAAACTCAACACATCATATAGTTTAGTTATAAATTATAATTCATTTCTATGAGCTAAATTAGCTCATTTCATCAGACCACACAAAATTCGTTCCATTCGGCATAAATATTTTTCGAGAATATTTTCCGAGAAAATATTGATACTGAATGGAACCAATATAGTCTGATGTGATGAAATGAGCTCATTTAACTCGTAGATATGAATTATAATTTATAACCAATCTAATTGACGTGTTGAGTTTTCCTTTATAAATATCATATTGCTCTGGATAACATCCATTGAGCTATCTATATAGATATAACACTTAATATTTTAGCTCTTGTTGGATTATCCTCACCATTTTTACGGACGTGACATCTATACCTATATATATATATATATATATATATATATATATACAGTCATCCGCAGGCAGATCTGTTTCGCTATATCTCAGCTCATCAGTACGGTTAGACATCCGATTGCTTTTAACCCAGGATTGAAACCCGACCGAATTGGCGTCAGTCGGTGATTGTACCTCTGGGCCATGGTGTGTGTGTGTGTGTGTGTGTGTGTGCTATGAATAAAAATGCTGATGACAGCCACTCAGACAGATCGACTATTGCTGATATTTTTATTTTCAAAATAGGTGTCATTTTAAACCTAGCTGAATTGTTAAGTAGATTGTTCATTATATATATATATATATATATATATATATATATATATATATATATATTAGTTATCCACATACAACCCTGTTTCTTTTTTATCATAGTTCATCAGTGTGGCTAGATATCCACTTGCTTAAAGCCGGGACCGAAACTCGACCGATTTAGTGTCAGTCGGAGTGTCTACTTCCTAAGCTGCCGGCGCATGGAATGAGAGAGGAGGACATTTTAGCGTGTTAATTATGAGTTAATTATACACACGCCAGCCACCAAGAGAACTGAATTCATTACAAAAGTGTAATGCGTAAATAGCAGTAGTTGTAACTGTTTTTAAAATTTTTAGAGAGCGCTATCGTAATGACAGTATATATATATATATATATATATATATATATATATATATATATATATATATAAACAAAGATTTGTACCCACAGAATAAATTAATAACTTTAAAGAAGTTAGACGTCATTATAAGTATCTCAACCCGAGGAACCTTTCGGCCAACTCTCTTCAAGGGCTTACGTTGGCTTTATTACAAATGGTTAATAAAGGACAAAAACAAAGGATTACTTACAAAACTAGGGGCCAGATGGAATTTGTTTAAAAATAGACTTTAATCAGTAAATATTAAAACGTAAAGGGGGAGGGTGTAAACATACAATTCCACAAGAATGAATAAAAAAACTGTTACACTCACAAACCCTCCAGTAATTGTAAGGAGCGAATGAATCGTTCTTTCTGCCTGCACAGGCTCGGTTGCTGGAGTTTCAGGCAAACAACCTCCAAAACGCGAAGATGATGGGCCGAACGAGCACTGTGCAGAACAGTAAACCAATTGTTCTCATAAAAAGAGGAACATGCCTGGCTGTCCAGCAGGTGCTGGCCAATAGTTGAATCCAGAAAAGCCTGGGTTGTTCTAATAGGTCTAAGAAGGCTACCCGGACGTATATTTGCGGGAACGTGTTGTGCAACCCGCGTCTCCAACCTCAGATTGGTTCGTCCTTTATAAACCGCATCGCAGCGGCATTTAAATCTATCACCGACGGAATTTTTACGAAAATAGTACAACCTATCTTTACTAAAGGAAGGAAACACAGGTCTTGTCTAAAAACAACACGTAACTGCACTGATCGAAACACAACACGTAACTGCACCGAACGAGACACATGCCGAAATCTTATCAGTTACAGTTTGACATTTCCTACCAAGCCAAGGCAATTTCAAATATAACGGACAGCGACTAGATCCTTCAACTAATGGTTCTTTACAACGTCTGACCTTTCTCTCGATCACACGTTTGACTACATTGGTAGGATAACTGTTGCCCTCGAAAATATTTTACAAGCGGAGTAATTCACCGCTTAAACAATCCAGAGAATAAATTTTAAGGGCACGGTGAACCGAAATTTCAATCAGACCTATCTTACGGGACTTAGGAACAAATAGTTTCAACTGGTATACAAACCAGTAAAGATAGATTTACGAAAAACAGAGGCAACGAAAACCCCGTCCCGGTGCTGAACAAAGACATCCAAAAATAGGAGACACCCATCCTTCTCTACCTCCATAATAAATTGAAGGGGAGGATATAAAGAATTTAACTGGAAAAGGAAACTTTCAGCATCTCCGGCGTTATTGAATATGAAGATAGTGTCATCAACATAACGTAAGGGCTTATCAACTCTCTCAAACAATGAACGCTCAAAGTAACCCACAAAAATGTGAGCAAGAACAGGACCCAAAGGACTGCCCAACACAACTCCATCAGTCTGAACATACATTGTCCCATCAAAACTAAATTCGACCCCCTCAGTTGCTAACCGCATACATTCCAAGAATAAAACCTCGGCAATGACTGCGGGGCCTAAATTCCCTCCGTACACCACATCTGCACAAATGTTTATAGTTTCATGTAACGTTACATTTGTGTATAAAATAACTATGACGTACGAGACCATAAATTTGTCTCTAGAGGAAAATTTCTAACGAAACTAGAAAAACTGAAGGAGTCAGAAATATTACACGTGGACAATGCGCCAGACACAGGTTGAAGAATTTCAGCCAATCTCTTTGCTAACTCATGTTGTACGAAGCTCCACCTATAGACAAAATTATGTGTTGCCTCGATACATTATATATATATATATATATATATATATATATATATATATATAGTATATCGAGGCAGCAAGTAATTTTCTAAACATATGCTGTTAAATATAAGAGACAATGAATGTCTATTATGTTTAACCATGAACCGTTCTAAACGTCGTATTTTTGCTTTAATTTCAGTTGAAAATAAAGACAAAAATTCTCCAACATTTGGATAATTATTTATTGGTTTTCTTCTAAGCTTTGGGCTCACATGAGCCATCTTCAGAGAGGTTGTTTAAACTGAAATATTATAAAATCCACCATCACCGACGAATTTATTTTGTGTTGACATAAAACTCCGCTTGGCAACGGCAATAGTTACCAAAAATAATAAACGCAGTTCTTAAGTTTGCGATGCGGTTTTATGACGTCACACCGCGGGATAGCGCGAAATGACAACAAAACCATCTAGTCAAATGCAATGTAATATGTTATTTGCTGTTTTAAAGTTGATTTTATTGTGTGTTGGTTGTTTCGATTTAATGTACATGGCCTCCAATATCTGCAGGTTCCTCTTACTGTGTGTATGAGTAAGGATCACCGTATTGTTGACCAAAATCTGTCTGATATTACCTACATGTTTATGTTTTTCAGAGAAATGTTGTTTAATAGTACTCTGATCAGAAAGATGACATGTAAGTCTACGGGAGAGCGTGGTTGTAGTAAAACCAATATATGTACTAGGTTTTTGATTAGTATCAGAGATGCAATCTCTGAATGGGCATGTAAATTGGTACACTACATTGGTTTTTTGTAGAGAATTTAGTTTAATGCTTGTTGGGTTATTATAGACTATGAGGTCAATTGTTTTAAACTTTTTATAATATATAATGAGTTTAATTTGATTATTACTTTCCACTAGTTTAACATTTATACGTATTATGTTTTGAGAGTTTTTTCATCTTGTTTATAATTATTATGTATTTGGTTGCAATAGTATAAGTTAATAGTGTTATGTTTGTTTTGATGTAAACTATTATTATTATTAATATTATCATTATTGTTAGAGCTATTGTTAATTTTGTTGAGATACATTTTAATTTGTTGATCAATAACGGAGTTAGGAAATCCATTATTGACTAGTGTTTGCTTAATGTTGTGTAATTCTTTATAAAATATAGATTTATAAAGAATTACACAACATTAGGCAAACACTAGTCTTTATTTTCAACTGAAATTAAAGCAAAAATACGACGTTTAGAACGGTTCATGGTTAAACATAATAGAATTTAATTGTCTCTTATATTTAACAGCATATGTTTAGAAAATATATATATACATACATATATATATATATATATATATATATATACTTGGGTAGCAACATTCCTTTCAAATATTTTTCATTAAATACGGCTCCTAAGGAAACTTTAATAAAGTTTTCCGAATGGGCTTTGGTAGGTTTTCGTGGGTATTCAAATAAACCTTAGTTGATCGATGTTTGGGTTGGTGTAACGAAAGTCGTTTAGGTAGACATGTAGTAGTATGACCAACGTAATGATTTAAGAGATTGGTTTGATCAGGAACACGGTTCCTTCATTGGTCATTTGAACTCGTAAATAATACTAGACATCTGCAGTTTTGTTTTTGCTTGTGTGTTGATTTTTTTATGAACAGGTTAACTGTTTAAATTTTTGTGATAGATAATTAATTTGTAAAATTATTTTGTAATAGATAATTTAATTTTATTTTCCTGGTCGACTGGGGTAGTGTATTTCTTTATGTTATTTCTAAGAGAAAATTCATCTTGCTTATAGTTAATATTAGCTTTTGTAGAAGATAATGTTTGTATCTGTATGTTCATTACTGTTATTAGTTACTTTATAAAGCAATATTCTTATCTGGTGGTCAATGAGGTTGTTAGGAAAATCATTGTTAACTAGCGTCTGTTTTAAATTATTGAGTTCTATAAGGAAAATGGGCTAGAGGAAGAATTCTAATGTGCATTTAAGTAGTAGGCATTCACTCATAAAATAATGATGGGAATATATATATATATGTATTAGTCATCCACATACAAGCCTGTTCCGCTGTATCACAACTCATCAGCGTGGCTAGACACATCCACTTGCTTCTGGCCAGGATCGAAATTCGACCGATTTGGTGTTAGTCGGAGTCGCTACCCGCTAAGCCATAGGCGCATGGAATCAGGTAAGGGAAATTTTGACGTGCTGTATATAAGCAGTGTATACACACGCCAGACACCGAAAGAACTCAATTCATTTCTGAGGAGTAATGCATATATCGCAGAAGTGGAAACTGTTTTTAAAATGTTCTTCTCTAGAGAGCTCAATCGTAAAGAGAGCATAATATATTAGCCATCCACATACAAGCCTATTTCGCTGTATCACAGCTCATCAGTGTATATATATGCGCGTTGTTTCACTTCAATTTTGTCGACTTCAACAGTATTGTAATTTTTGTCGATTGAGCACTATCTGTGAGAAAAAGAATTCACCCCGCCAGAAATGTGGAAACGACATACTGTACTGCTTGCCGTTCGAGTTCCAAGACGAAGATTTCAGAGTGTTTGGGTTTCAAGCTGAGGACAGTGCAGAGGATTCAGAAAGAGTTAGATGAGCCTAATTGTGATTACGAAGAATGATCACTAGTAATGGCAAGGTTATGCCTTCATTCATCTTCCTAAGGGGGCCTCAAACTCATTATTTACAAGGTCTACATTATTTATCTTCAGGAGATAGTGCTGCCTAGGGTCAAGAGGTTGGCTGCTAGACGATCAACAGGACTCTGCACAATGCCACACAAGCAGAAATCCTAGTCATGTATGTTGGATAATTTCTGCGACCGCATCACCCCTTACATCTAGCCACCTAACTCCCCAGGATGCAACCACCTTCATTAATATGCGTGGGGTGCAGTTGAGAGAGAAACTAAGAAAGTTCTTTGTAACGCCAAAGATGAACTGAAGGCAAGGATTGTGGCAGCATTCCCCAACTTAAATAAGGAGATCATCGAGAAGAGTTGCAAGAGATTCCGCAGTCGTCTGGAGGTCATAGTAGGGATCAATGACGATTTTATTGAATAAATTCCTTCTTTAGTATTTCAATATATTTTTGTGTAATTTTGATAAATATCTCTATTAAAATGAGATGTCAGTGTTATTTTCATTTTTACATAATTTAGACGACAATTCGCGCATCTTACCTGGACATCTGTACCTATGAAGTACACCCTAGTGCAAATTAATTGAAGCAACTGCTTCAGTTTCCTTTCTTTTACTATTCAGTTTTAGATCCACTAGAGTGACAGGGTGTAATCAATTTCCGGTTCTTTGTTTTGTTTTGTTTTTTTTCTCAGATTAGGATATTTGCAGTAATATAAAGTTATACGAATCTATTTTCCGGGTGTATTATAACATTTATTTGGCCTTGAAAAATATTGCGTCCTCCGTGATTGCATCAAATTTTTATCACGCCCAGACACTATTGTCTCGACTGTCGGTTGGTTGTCCTACGACGGACGTTACTCCAAGGAAGCGTATGAAAATTGTAACGCTGCACGAAAACACTGGCAAGCCTTACAGAGAGATCGCGGATATTGTTGGTTTCAGCCTTTCAACTGTCAGTCTTGTCATCAAGGCGAAGAAACAAACTGGATTCATAAGTCTAAAACGTAAAGGAAAATGCGATCGGAAGTGAAAAACGACTCCAATAGACGATGTGTACATGATCAGAGAAAGTGTGAAAGAGCCGAGGAAGACATATTTCGTTTTGTTTTAATTAATTTGCACAAGGGTGTACATTTGTACATATGACATAAAACTGTACTTATGATATACATCTGTACATATGGATGATTGTGAATGTGGGGATTATACTCGGGTCAGGACAAGAATCTGGTTTTGAATTTAATTAATATAAAACCACATTTTGTCGGTTCAAATGTGCTATGGTGTGATTTAAAATATGCTTGTCACATTCAAGATAATTTAATCTTTGTCCGCCTTTGTTACGTGTTGTTTTACTTTATTCATTTCACACATGACTAATTTAAAATAGCCACAAAATCTCACCCATTTCAAAGATCCAGATTTGCGTACTTTTCCAACTATTGACCAAAAGACCAGTTTTCTCTACGAAAGAAACTCGTCAATATGGATTTTGTGTTTACCAGTTCAAAAACTGAGATGAATTTAAGCGATTTCAGCTGAAAAGAATAAGTTCAAAATAATATGCGTAGTTTTAGACTGAGTTGGATATTGGCTCGGGACGAGATTTCGGGGAGCAAAGTTCGAATTCCATGTGAATTCCTTGCATTCACTCTCGCACAAATACCCTTGGAAAAAGTATTAATCCGTCTCTTCCCTCCAGTTATGGGTTAAATAATAGGACAGATCGGGTTCTATAGCCTTGGCTGGCAGCCAGTCTACCGCAGAAAGCAAAGGCAACCTACTGCGGGATAATCTTCTACCCAGTCCGTCATGTTTCTTTCGAGATATGATCGACGAAAGCGTATATCACGTATGGCACTTAACTGACTGACTGTTAGTTATCAAGAATGCGCATTGAAGTGCAGGGCAAATTGGTTTCTATAGCAATGGTTGGCAACCAGTCTACCAAAATGTCAAAATTTTCTGCCTTAATGGTACTTAACTGACTTATTAGTTATCAAAGAGTGCTTGCTATATCTGATATTTAATAACAGTCAGTTGAGTGCCATACGTGATAAACACTTTGGGCGACCATGTCTCGAAAGAGACATAACTGAATGGGCAAAAGATTATCCCGCAGTAGGTTGCCATTGCTTTCTGCGGTAGACTGGTTGCCAGCCAAGGCTATAGAATCCAATCTGTCTTGTTATTTAACCCATAACTGGAGGGATGATTGATTTTGCATGAAGACATGTATTATTAAAAAAATCAGCAAATCGCACACCCACACAAAAACGATGTTTTGCGGCGACTTCTCGTAGCCTTTCCGAAATTATCGCCGTCGATTTCCTATCAGTCGAGAGAATTCTTATTAAACCGGACCCGACCACAGATGCTGCCAACCACGATTGCGACATCTGTCGACAGTGTGCGTGGCTAGCGATATGGATGAAGGGTCTTGCTAGTCAAAATGATGGGTTTTTACATGTTGACATTAGCGCTACCGCTGGGCAATAGTCTGACCAGCTGACGGCGTTATTGTCCAGTAAGAGGGGGAGGGATGTCGAGAGTTAGCTAATGAGAAAATGAAATGGGGGGCAAGGATTTAACCCTCAAACCCCTTAAGAAAATGATAGGGTAATGTTTGTGACGCTTCCACTGCTGTTATTTTATGGTGATGCGAATGGAATGAGAATGAAAACGAAACGAAATACTGTTTTCTTTTATTTCATCGATTTTCTTTTTTTTAGTGGATTGATGGAGGGTATGGGTTACAGAGAAGGGTGGATTTTATGGCTGTGAATAGCGACTGATGTTTTATCAAAACAGCAAAGAAAAGACAAAGTAACGAAGCGAGAAATTGAAGAAAGATTTAATTAATTTTATTTTTCCTTTAGTTTCTCTTGGATATTTCTTGATAAAGCAACGGGATTGTTTCCCCTTGGTTAACACATTCTGTAATTCCGTTATTCTTTTTTTCATTTGTTAGCATTTTGACATATACTTTTTTTTTTTTTTAATCGTATCACCACGAGCAAGGCGGTAACGCCACTGATGTGCAGGGGGCTACGTAATAGTGAAAAGATCGGAAAAGAGAAAGCCGGAAACCATATCCTAAACATGGAACAAGGGATGAGCCTCTTAACCTGTTCAATAGACATGGGTGGAGTGTGAACCGGGCGATAGATAGATCTATCTACTCCAATTGAAAAACAAACAAACAAGAAAACAAGAAAACAAAGTGAGAAGATTGGAAAAGAGAAAGCCGGAAACCACGTCCTAAACAGGGAACAAGAGACGAGCCTCTTAACCTGTTCAATAGACATGGGTGGAGTGTGAACCGGGCGACAGATGATCTATCTACTCCAATTGAAAAAAAAAAAACAAAACAAGAAAACAAAGTGAGAAGATTGGAAAAGAGAAAGCCGGAAACCACGTCCTAAACAGGGAACAAGGGACGAGCCTCTTAACCTGTTCAATAGACATGGGTGGAGTGTGAACCGGGCGATAGATAGATCTATCTACTCCAATTAAATAGATCTATCTACTCCAATTAGATAGATCTATCTACTCCAATTAGATAGATCTATCTACTCCAATTACGGGAGAATAAATATCTTTTCCATCGTAAAAGAATCACGTGTGTCATAAATTTGCGAAAAATGTGACCAGTTTAATATAAAATAATTTGGATTGACAAGATATATTTTATTATATATTTTCACAGATAGAATTTAGAATACACAAGTGGGTACTAAAAATTTCCGACCGATTAATAGGAGATTCCCCAAGACTAAAATAAATAAAACAAAATAATAATAAGTCCAAGTGTTTGGTAATTTTGGTAAGTTTTATATAATAATTGGCCAGGGTTAGAAAGGAGAGAAATGGGGGAAAAAACAACAGGAAAAAATAATACGGAACAAACAACAAAATGAGAAAAAATAATAACAGGAGAGATATGAAAATGGATATAGACGAGTCCAAAAGTGCTTGGAACGATAAAAATTATGGACAGTTCTTATATTCATTATCTCCAACAAAACGTAAATATGTTAAGATGCTAGATAAACGGAATAAAAATTTAATTAAACCAAAATTACAGTACTGTTGAAGTCGACAAAATTGAAATGAAACAACGTATATATATATATATATATATATATATATTAATGTAAAGTTTTGGAGATTAATTAAATGGAATTAACAACCTACATATCTAATTTATTTGTTTGAACTTTATTTTTAATCGATACTCGTATTTGAGTAGATATTCTGTTATTAATTAAACAGTAAATTTATATTTATATATATATATATATATATATATATATATATTTCTACTGGCCTGATTATTTATGAGAAATTTTGAATCGACAATGTGTCATTCAACCCCTATCAACAGAGAGGAAGCCACCAATTGATCTGGTGCGTCTTAGACAACTCGACCACGAATGATTCCACAGTGTAACCGAAGTTAAATCAAGCTTTATATACAAACATTTGGGTTGTTCGTAAATAACTGTCTCTGCTTGGAAATGTATCGTAATCTAAAAAAATGTTACGGAAAACTCCGGAGATTAACCAAATGAAAATTAACAACCGACATATTTAATTTATTTGTTTGAACATTATTTCTAAAGAAATATATATATACTGTTAATTAAAAAAAGAATCAGTATCGATTAAGAATAATGTTCAAACAAATTTATCATGTGTGTGTGTGTGTGTGTGTGTGTGTGTGTGTGTGTGTGTGTGTGTGACGCATTTCGTTATCTACCGGATTTTATAAAGGAGATTATTTTACAAGAATTTATACACAAAAATAAAAAATGTCGTATGTTTTTATAATTTTAAAAGTAAGAAAACTCATATTTTCAAAGCTGACTGAAAAACAATGTAAATTATGGAAGATGCTAAGTGTTATAATTTAATGTCTAACAAACGAAAGTGAGTTAATGCTGTTATTAGTTTTTTTATAATGAAATTATTATTTAGATTATTTTAGTTTGAGATCAAATCTTTACGTTTAATTTGCAAACTTTTATAGTTATGTATGTTCGCTTTGGAAAGGCATATTCCTTTTAGGAAAGAAGTCATTTGAAAGAGTCCGGAGCGACGATTTATATTTTGGTAAAATTCGATAGCAGCACTCTCAAGAATTTGCTGAAAGTTACTTTCTCTTTTAAGTGTGGCATTCTTTACATCGAAACTATGTATAACTAATACCTTTGATAAATTGTTTTAGGTAAGATACTTTTTGTGTTAATAGATACTTTATTACACACACACACACACACACACACACACACACACACACACACACACACATACATATATATATATATATATATATATAGTTATGAATTAATTGTACATTGCGACACGGAAATTTCTATGTTTCGAGACAGATTCTCATCATCAGGCAATGTTTGACGTTGGTTGTGCAGATGATTTACATTTAACTAGCAAAAACCTTTGGTTTGCTGTGTATGTATATGGGAAGATATAAAATCTACATGTGTGTTTCTTTTAACTAATCAGATCGAAATACTGAAATTTCCGTGTCACAATGTACAATTAATTCATAACTATATAATTATATTAAGCTCTATAATACTCATTATATTGAGCACTGTTTATAATAAAATAAATACCGGAGCACTCAAAATAGTAAAACCTTGAGTCCTCATCACCTGAAATTATATATATATATATATATATATATATATATATATATATATATATATATATAGTTGACATTGAAGTAAACACCCAGCGGTTACAGTTGTTATATCCCTAATATTTGACTACTTTGAATAAATGACATATTTTAAAAATATTTTTCCGCTCTCTCTTCCCTCCCAACTCTCTCTCTCTCTCTCTCTCTCTCTCTCTCTCTCTCTCTCTATATATATATATATATATATATATATATATATATATATAATCAGATTTCCTTGCCAATGACAGGCAAGGTATTATCATTAAGTGTTTTATATAGTTTTTCATGTGTTATAATTTTTTTTCTTTTTAGAACTCAGATTATATAGGAATTGTACAAATGTATTGTTTTTCCACGCGCTTTCGGCTATACTTTTAGCCATTATTAAGAGTGAATTTTATTTTACATGTAACTGAATAAGTGCAGAGTTTATGTATGAAGGGTCATGCATGTGCTATATTCTGAACACGGTAAGCACATTGTAGCCGTTTTCATAATTGTTATTATTAAGTCTAGCATTTTTCTATTTTTTATAAATAATGCTTACATGGCACGATTGCCAAATCCACCAGAGTCTTTGACAGACTCCGCAACCGGGCCCGGGGAAGAAACATACCGAACCTGCAGACCAAGCTGCAGACCAAGGGGTACTGTGCTGTAGTGCTTCCTTCCCTGCTGTACGACAGCGAAAAATCTGGACCGTCAACAGTCGCCTTCTACATGAGATACCTCCTAAGTTTCTACTCATCAAATAGAAGAACAAAGTTCCACACAAGAAGGTATTCGAGCGAGTATAGATGGGGAGCATCCACGCCACACTCATGCGCTTTCAGCTTTGATGAGCCAGCCATGTATACCGCATGGAAGACAACAGCCTCCCAAAGCGTCTCTTCTACGGAGAGCACAAGGAAGGGAAACGATATCATGATTGGCAGAGGAAGCGCTCCAAAGACACCCTCAAGGCCTTCCTGAAACACTTCAGAATCCTCCTTTCTCCTGGGAAGAAGCTGCACAAAATAGCCCTGCCTGGTGCACCTTAGTCAAAACAGCCTCAGCAGACTCCGAAGCGTAACGCATCCAAGAATTGCAGCAAAAACGACAACGCCGGAAAGACAAGTCAAGCTACGCTTCCCATCATAATAAATGTGCAACTGGGGTCTCTTCCTGGGAGAAAACCGGCATGAAAGCTCTTGTGCCAAAAACCAAGTGCAACACTAGTCTTCATCATATTTCTTTCCTGTGTATCCAGTCGCTATAGCCCACAGGAGTCACTTCTTCCGTTTATAGCAGATCAACAGGTATGATTGTAACATCTCTTTGACACCACTCATAATAAATGTAAGCATGTCATCAAAGAGGCAAAGTCACTAATCGCTGATAAAATGAAACAAAGTATAGCCTCCAAGAAGTCTGATTACTAGCGGCTCCGAAAGAGTATACTGAACAAGAACAAATCCCCAGTCTCTCATCTGGAGTATATCTGCCTAATTTCCCCCTTAGAACAGAGTCTCTATTATGCGATCCCCGTTCTGCTATCATTTCTGAACTAGATTCACACAAGGCTTCCGAGTTTGATGGTATCCCTGCAATTGTTTCAAACTTTCTCTCCAAATTCTCTCCAAACTTTACAATAAATACCTCGCTGCTCTCTTCAAGAAATCGTCCTCTCTGAAAGGCAAATCATTTAAAATTATTACTACAGAAAACATCATTCTTCCCCGCCAAACAAGGTTAAACCATGGACTAAATTTGTACCCACCATCCTTCTCTTTTTCCCTCTCGAAAATCCCCGCCTTAAAATAAAAATCACCTATCCCGTCCCCCAGGCCACTACGCATTCCTTTACCTCCATCACCAACACCACCATTAACATTAGTATGCAAATGAGTTCGAAGCTCCTCATTGGTAAGCTCAAAAGAGGAATTCCCGCATAAAAGGCAATATAACAAAAAGGAAAAACTGACCATATTTCTGAGACGGGTATTGTTATTATTTACACTATTTACATTGTTCGGATTGTTGTCCTCAGCTTTATTGTCATATTCACGACGTTTCGACCTTTGTACGCTCCGGACTTCTTCAGGATCTGTCTATATTTCTGAGATTAGGTATGTTACTATTTACACTATTTAAATTGTTCGAAGTGTTGCCCTCATCTTTTTTGACACATTCACGACGTTTTTATTTAGTCAAGTTCACGTCGGCATGAAAGGTTTCCCTCTTGTCATTTCTTTTATTAATATTGTCTTTGCAGATAATTTTATTTATATCTGAACTAGCAGTATAGCCCGGCGTTGCTCGGGTGTAATGAAAGCTTTAAAACTAATCCATGAGACTAAGAGCTACAATTATACCTACTTAGAGCCAAACCCGAAGCAAAAATTAAAATAAAAGAGCTGAAAAACAAAAAACAAAAACAAAAAAAAACAGACATACAAGCAGATAAACAGACACCTACACAAACATCCTGCCTTTTTTTTATCTATATTATCGATTTTCTGCACTATTGTAAGAACTTCAACCTTGAAACTTCTGAATATCGTTTCTTATGTCTTTGTCTATGAGTGTATCAAATTTGATTAAAATTGGACCACTCGTTGTATAACCTGATTTTTTCGATTATCGATTTTCGATATTTATCGGGGGTAGCTAAAGTTCCTGGGACATGCAATGAAGAAGGAGGGCTTGGAGAATCTGATACTAACAGGCCAGATAGAGGGAAGGAGAGACAGAGGTAAACAGCGTGTAACGTACTTGACTGGCCTGAGCGGGTGGATAGCAGAACGGGGCTTGCGGGGTGTAACAGAAGAAAGCGTGCTAAGTAGCCATCAGGGATAGAAAGACGTGGAAGGCCCTGATCGCCTACGTCCTGAAAGGACAAGACACGTAGAAGAAGAAGAAATCCAAATTATATTCCCAAATTTCACGACTAATTTTTCCTGCTTAAAATTTAAAGTGCACCAATGTTTTACTTATTCTACAAGTGTGCCTTGAAGTAAGAAGAATTGAGAAACACTGTCCTTGCAATTCGTTGACATATAATTGTCGCTCGATCACCGAAGTTAAGCAACGTTGGGCCTGGTCAGTACTTAGATGGGTAACCGCTTGGGAATACCAGGTGCTGCAAGCGTTTAGTGACGGATGTGCGTTGTGGTGCAGTGGATACCGGCTCGGAAAGAGAAATCGGTGAGTCGAGTTCGAATTCCAGTTAAATACCCTGCATTCACTTAAGCACTGGTACTCTTGGGAAAGGTATTAATCCGTCCCTTCCCTCCAGTTATGGGCTAAATAAAAGGTTAGGACTTGGGGATCCTGCCCTTAAAAAACAAATCGCAATGAATCTTGATACTCGAAAAGAAAAATGTATTACTAGACACAAAACTTATGTAAAAAAACAACAATAAATTGTTGAAAGAAAAAGGTATTACCAGCAATAAATAAATAAATAAAAATTTAGTTGGCAATAAATGACCCGCCGAGGTTGATTTGCCATAAAAACAAACCAACCAACCAACAGCATTTATTTTAAAACTCCAATCTAATATCTACATATATGCCAATCAAAAAGAAAATCTCAGTAAAGCAGAACTAAAGGAACAACAGGGAATTACCAGTATGCCCTATTTAGAAAAATAACAAAAAAAAAAAAAAACTTGAGAGGAGATAAGTGCCACCTAACTATTATAACCTAACTAGCAGTATAGCCTGGAGTTGCTCGGGTGTAATAAAAGCTTTAAAACTAATACATGATCCTGGAGCTCAGACTCTTTGGACGTTGGCTCAAAAGACTAAAAAGCAATAGTTGTTTCCAGTTAAAGCGAAACCGTAGACTGAAAGAAAAATGAATGGATGTAAGTCAAATTTTGATTTCCTGGTATCGATATCAAATAAGTTTTTTCGTCGTAAACTGAATTTCAAAGGCTAAATAAGTCCTCTGAGTAAATGGTATCATGGCTGAGACTAAGAACTACAATTATACCTACTTAGAGCCAAACTCGAAGCAAAAACTAAAATAAAAAGGTTGGAAAAATACAGACATACAGGTAGATAAACAGACACACACAAAAACACCTTGCCTTATATATATATATATATATATATATATATATATATATATATATATATATATACAATCGATTTTCTGCACTATTGTAAGAACTACAACCTTGAAACTTCTGAATATCGTTTCTTATGTCTTTGTCTATGAGTGTATGAAATTTGATTAAAATCGGATCATTCCTTCTATAACCCGATTTTTTCGATTTTCGATATTTATCGGAAGTACGTCGATACAAAACCCAAGAACACTCGCAGACTACTATAGTACAACTGTGTAAATTTTCAAGAAAATCGGTTCAGCCGTTTCGGAGTCTATAGGTAACGGACACACACACACGGACACACACACCCACACACAGACAAAGTTCCATTTATTATATAAGTTTAGATATCTACATAGACGCATATAAAAAAGGAAGATTTCAGTAAAACTGAGCTAAATGCAGAACAGGCGGTTGCCATTATGCCCATTTTAAACAACTTCAAATAAAACAGATCTTGAGAAGAGATAGGTGCTGACTAAATGCAATAATCTAATATCGACACAGATGCACATAAAAAAGGATATTTTATTAAAGCTGACCTAAATGCAGAACAGAATACGGAATTGCCTGTATACCCTATTTAGAAAACTAACTATAAAAAAGTTCTGGAGACGAGATGGTGCCACCTAATGATAGTAATCTAATATCTATATAAAGGTACATAAATAGAAAAGTAAAGCTGAGATAAAGGCAGAACAGGGAATTGCCAGTCTGCCCTATTTAGAAAAATAACAATCGAAAAGACCTTGAAAGGAGATGGGTGTCACCTAACTATAATAATCTAATATCTACATAGCGGTGATTTAAAAAGGGAATTTCTCTGTGAAGTTGATCTAAATGCAAAACAGGAACTTGCCAGTAAATTCTATTTAGAAACCTTACAATAAAAAGATCTTGTGAGGGGATATGTGATGCCTAAATGTATTAATCTATTATCTACATAGATACACATTAAAACAAAATGTCACTAAAGCTGAGCTAAATGCAGAACATGGAATTGTCAATATACGCTATTTAGAAACCTTACAATAAAAAAACATCTTAAAAGGTGAAAACTTACAATAAAAAAGAAATAAATATATAATAAAAATAAAATTATAAAAAAATTGATGAAAAATTAATATTTTTCAATTCTGGATGCTTCTTCTTCTTCTATGTGCTCTGTCCTTTCAGAACGTAGGCACATGGTTCTCCACGTCTCCCTATCGCTTGTGGCTCCTAGTATGTTTGCTCCCGTTACTCCTGGCAACCCCCGTTCCGTCATCCACCTGATCAGGCCCTGCAAATATGTTATCCGCTGCCTTCCTCTGTCTCTCTTTCCTTCTATCTGGCCAGTCAGTATCAGGTTCTCCAGGCTCTCCTTCCTCATTGCGTGTCCCAGGAACTCCAGTTGTCTCTTCGTGATTCTCAGTATCAATTTCCTCTTGGTTGCCATTCTTTTCAACACCTCATCATTGCTTGCATGCTCAGTCCACGATATCCGCAGCATCCTTCTGTAGAACCACATTTCCGCTGCTTGTCCTCATTTTAGATGATATTGTCCAGCATTCGCTGCCGTATTGAAGAACTGACATCACGTAGCAATCCAGCACTCTTTTCTTTGTTTCCAGGGAGATTTTCCTGTGTGTTAGTATTTTGCTCAGCTTCTGGAATGCGTCCTTTGCCATGCCAATTCGCCTTCGGATCTTCACTTCCTAGGTATTTAAATTTTTGTACTTGCTTGATTCTGCTACTGGATGCTAATCTCCCAAAATTATTTTCTAAAACCTTTTCCCTATTTTTTATTTAATAGTGCTAGAATAACGATTCCATTTTTGTGTTAATTTTATATTTTTACGACAATCGTTTTGCTGGCTTAGACCAGTGTTTTTACTCTTATTTTTTAGCAACGGCACACCTAAGTGCAACTGAAAATATT
Source organism: Ascarosepion bandense (assembly GCA_037127315.1). Lineage (NCBI taxonomy): Eukaryota > Metazoa > Mollusca > Cephalopoda > Sepiida > Sepiidae > Ascarosepion > Ascarosepion bandense. The sequence goes on from JBBBDQ010000882.1 coordinate 965,161, forward strand.
ATGACACACATAGCAAAATTTTTAAAGGGTATACATTTAAATGTTTTGAAATAAAACCATGGATTTAAAAAAAAAGTACGCATACAAATATGAACTTTCTTCATTTCAATGCTTCTATTCTATAATTTGCTCAGCTTGTTTTATGTCGATGTGCGTTGTGGTGCAGTGGATATCGACTCGGGACGAGAAATCGGAGAGCCGAGTTCGAATTCCAGTTGAATTCCTTGCATTCATTAACGCACGAATACCCTTGAGAAAGATATTAATCTGTCGCTTTCCTCCAGTTATGGGTTAAATAACAGGACAGATTGGGTTCTAGAGCCTTGGCTGGCAACCAGTCTACTGCAGAAAGCATGGTAACCTACTTCGGGATAATCTTCTGCCCAGTCAGTCATGTCTTTTTCGAGACATGATCGCCCAAAGCGTGTATCACGTATGGCACTTGACTGACTGATCTAGTGTGAAACATGTACTTGGTGGTTTTTCGAAATCACTTCAATGTTTGGTCGAATATGCGAATGCAGACCCCCGCTTCTTTAGCTGAGCGTAATCTTTCTCACTTTTTACTTTTTACGTTTTTTTTTCAGGGTCGAGAAGCCTAATTCACGTAAATAAGAATTTAAAAATTGCAATTAAACTGATAAAACTTTTTAAGTTTCTGTAGGATATTCCTTTTGTACTAAAAAAAAAATCCCCTCCCCTGTATAACCTTCCCTTTCTCTCCACCTATGTATCTGTCATCGCACCTGCTTTCTCAGCTTTCTATTGTTCCTTTCTAACTAGCTTGTACTCCTCACTCTTTTCTAATTAATCTTTTTACATTTATGTAACCCCTTGCACATCAGTGGCGTTTCCGCCTTGCTCGGGGTGAAATGATTAAAAAAAAAATCCAAAGTGTATTAATGGGTACCGTCGAATGTTTTATTTTCAAGAATCTTTAATTTTCGTGGCACACTTAAGAGAATCACTGGCTTCGGCATTTCACCTGCCTCGTTAGTCGGTGTTCACTCCTAATTAAAAACCAGGATGTTGAAATGCTGATTTTTCCATGCGGTTTGGTTTGAAAGATTTAATGTTACGCAATTTTCTTACCAAGAGTTTTTTTTATTTGCCTTCCTGTCATACTTAGTCAAAAAAACGAAAGAAAAGCAACATGATAAAATATATATTCAATAACTATTCTAGTAATCGAATATGAAAAGTTGCGAAAAAAAATAACCTATAAAAACTAAAAAGCTTCAAATAAAATGTCGTCTGCTTTTAGGAAATATATAAATATAGACGAAGGAAAAAAGATTTATACGAAAGGCAATGAAAAAAGGATAAATTCTCAGACATCATGACAAAAAATAATAATGGAAAACATGACAGTTCAAATATAAATCAAGCGATGCTTTTTTTGTTTTGTTTTTAGGTCTCAATATGTCAGAACTACGAATAGTCGAGAAAGCGAGAATAAGTTAAAGAAATATCGCATCTTGAACCCGAGTTCTCAGATTTAAAATTGGATGGCAAAAAAAGACAAAGCTTGGGCGATCGGCTCAGCAAGAGAGGAGTGGGACAGGAGCAAGTGGACCATAAACATATTCATTCACCTTCTCAACATATATCATTATTTATTAAAGACTGAAAAAGAATGGGGGTTACTGATATTTTAGAAATGTATGATAGAAGCAGTTCAAATTGTAAAAATGATGATTGTTTACTAATGTTATATACTACTGCTGGAAAACAACGAGGAATACGTATATATAAAAATATAAACTTATATTTTTATACTTCGAAGGTGATATTTCTGGGGAGTAGGTGGGGAGCCGGAGAGAGTTCGCGCACACGAAGAAGCTGTCGGAAGTTAGAAGTCAGCAAGGACCTCGTTATCTTTAGCCAAAATTCTGGACCTTTTCTACTGTTAAAACTTCGATGTGACTCACATGGCCACGCCGCTTCACCCGCGCTTTTGATTTTTCGGGTTGTCACTTTGTTGACTTTATCTACGGCCGGATGTATCTGTCAATTACTTCCGCCGGTCCATCTCCGTTCAAAGTAATATATTACAATTTTTGCTTTTCCGGTTGTCACTTTGTTAACTTTATCTACGGCTGGATGTATATGTCAATTGCATCCGCGTTTCAAGGTAAAATATTACAATAGGCATTGCTAAAAGGTAAGTTACAAAAACATAAAAATACATTAGAAATAATTTAATTTAATTTTTTAGTAAAATTTCGATTTTATTTGAAAAATAATAGCCTGAAGCTAAGCATTAAAATCAATTTTACATATTTCACTCAGGTATTAAGAAAATTTTAAAATTTTTTCACGGTCAAATTTTGCATCGATCCACGATTTTAACTTAAAAAATGATGACGCTTTAATTTAAAACATTTTAAAATTTCTTAGTCAATAGATATTTGTTTAAAACACTGATAGCATTAAGAATTAATTAACAAAATTTTTGAAAAATATCACATATTTTATGATTTAAAATATAACACAGAACACATCAAGTTATATTCCGCCAACAACCAATTCATAGTTTAGACAAAAGCAATTTCCCTTGCAACATCATAAATGAAAAAAAAAACTCACTTTTACTAAATACAAAAGAACAGTTCTACCACAATGTAGAAACTAGTCTTGTTTATGTTTAATGTTGTTGGTTGATTTTGTTTAGCGGCATATCAACACCTTTATGGGTTATTTAATGCCGAATTCTAAATATTTTGAACACAGCATCATTGTTTCAACTAAATATATTTAGAACGCAATTGCACGCCTTCAGCTACAGATAAAATATATTATCAGTCATTTTGCTTTAAAAACAAATTTTTATACTTTTATAGTGTTTTGGTTTTGTTTGGTAGTTCCCTATTTGCTCATAGCTAGGACCCTAAGAGGTACTACTACTCAGGTTAGCGTGATACCCAGGATTGGTTCATATTTAAAAATGATTATAAAAAACAATAAATTGAACTGATATTTTATCCATTTCATTTTTTTCTTTTGTTTTCTTTTTAACTATATAGCATTCATTTCTTTGTTTACAACTATTTGATGACATAACATATTTAATTACATTGAATTAATTGATTGCCTCAACTTTGCTTTATTTATATCAACTCCCAATGTAATAAACGAATCATGTGTAATCATTTTTTTAACATTAAAATAAGAAAGTCACTCTGGGTCGTTGAATTATTTCCTATTTTATCTTCCGTACAAAAATAACACTTGTAAAAAGATAAATAAAATTATTTTAAGGCTATGTTAAATTCGAAAATGGCATTAAATTTGACATTATTAAATTCTTCACTCACGTTTTTATTTAATTAAAAAGATCTCTTTTGCCATATGCACACGGAAGAATTTTAAAATCGCCCTTAAAAATTGCAACTAATTACCAAACTTAACTTCTATTTGTACTAAACTGCATGTATAGAGTGCTCAGTGAGGATCGAACTCGTTATAATAAATATATTCTCTGACACTAGCTTGATAATCACAATCCCACACGGTTTGTCTAAATGGTTATTTATTAAGATTAGTATTTGGAAGAAAGTTTCAGGGAAGGGGACACGGTAAGTATCAGACTCACTACAATAACCATGGTCTTATAGACTATCGTATTTGATTATATATATATATATATTATAATCGTTTCACCCCAAGTAAGACAGTTCCGTCACTGGCGCGCAGGGGATCACAGTGAGAGAAAATGGAAAGTAAAAGAAACAGGGAACAAGTTACAAAGGATGTCGAAGAAAGGACAAAAGAAAGTTGAAAATCAAGAAGATGGAAGATGGCAACTGATGTTGCACTTAAACTTCTTTTTCAAAAAAATTATCGCCCTCTCACTAATTAATATTTCGTTAACTCATAGTCGAATGACAAAGTACCCAAACACGCCAGATATTTTCTCTTTATCATTTTTGCAATGGTCGATCCCTATCCCCGAATTGAAACTTGCAAAAAAGAAAGATGACTTTTAAAAACTAAACAATGTACTAAGAAATAGGAAAATTTTGATAGAAAAAAAATGTGCACGAAACTGCTATGCAATATCAGTCCACCTATATGGGAGTAAATGCTGGAAAAAGTTTTACAGATGAAGAAGAGACGCGAAGCAAAAAAACTATGTCTCTACAGGAGGATGCTGACACTGAGAATACCATGGACGAAGTATATGAGAAACGAGGAGGTTTTAAAGAAAATTGAAACAGAAAAAATAGAAAGTGACGGTTGAAATTTGTGGAACACATAATGAAGAAATGGGGTTGGAAAATTTGACACTCACAAGACATATTGAAGTTAAGAAAGGCAGATAGAAACACCGTGTAACTTACCTAACAAGTCCTCAGATTTGCTGTTGTTACCAAAACGTTTCAACCGTTATATCCTCTGGTCTTCCTCAGGTTTATATCGATCTGGGTAACTTTGAACTGAACGAGTTGTCCGAATGGTTATTTACTAAGATAAGTATTTGGAAGAATTAATATTAGTATTTGAAATTTACTAAGATTAGTATTTGGAAACAGATGAACGATAACAGTCTACCCCATACGGGGGTAGACAGTTATCGTCTAACTGCTCGTGTGAGAATAGTCTATCCACGTAGATTGAATAAAAGATTAAATTCAGCGTTCCCTGTAGGTTATCCAGATCGAGATACACCAAAGGAAGGCAGGAAATCACAACGAACGAAACGTTGAGAAAAAAAACAAAAACAAAGATGAGGAAAATAGTTCGAATATAAAAGTGTAAATAATGATAAATGCTCATACGAGAAGTCCTGACATATTTTATGTAACGAGATTGTGTAAATAGAGTAACTGGGAGGGTTGAGACTGGGCGGAATAGTAAAGAAAAAAATTATCGCTTAGAACTACAAAGGATAAGATGCTGTGGAGAGCAATGATTTCTCATGCCCAGAAGGGGGCAGAATTTTGCAATCATTTATATTATTCCGTACACGTTTTAGATTTTCCTTACTCTCTTACCAATCCCCCTTTCTTTCCTGTTGTTTAATCTCCCCCCCTTTTTTTTTTTGCTTAATCTCTGCTTCTTTCTTTTTGCATAATCTCTCTTTCATTCCTTTATGTTAATTTCCATTTCTTTTCTTTTGCTTCATCACCCTTTAATTTATTTTGCTAAATCTCCCTTTCATTCCTTTTGCTTAATCTCCCTTTCTTTTCTTTTGTTTAATCTCCCTTTCATTCCTTTATGTTAATCTCCCTTTCTTTCTTTTTGCTTAATCTCCCTTTCTTTCTTTTTGCTTAATCTCCCTTTCTTTCTTTTTGCTTAATCTCCCTTTCATTATTTTGCTTAATTACATTTCCTTTAATTTTGCTTAATTTCCCTTTCATTCGTTTTGCTTAATCTCCTTCTCTTTCCATTTGCTTAATCTCTCTTTATTTCCTCTTGTGCAATCTCCATTGCTTTGATTTTCCTGAATCTCCCTTTCTTTCCTTTTGCTTTATCTCCATTTCCTGCTTTATGCTTAATCTCTCTTTCTTTTTGCTTAATCTCTCTTTCTTTTTGCTTAATCTCTCTTTCTTTCCTTTTGCATAAACTCCCTTTCATTTCTTTATGTTAATCTCCCTTTCTTTCCTTTTCCTTAAATTTTATTTAATTTCTTTTACTTAATCTCCCTTTCTTTTCTTTTGCTTAATCTCACTTCTTCCCTTTTTTAATCTCCCTTTCATTATTTTGCTTAATCACTCTTTCTTTCATTTTGCTTAATCTCCCTTTCATTTGTTTTGTTTAATCTCCCTTCCTTTCCTTTTGTTTAATCTCTGTTTCTTTTTATTTGCTTAATCTCCATTGCTTTCATTTTGCTTAATCTCCCTTTCATTTGTTTTGTTTAATCTCCCTTCCTTTCCTTTTGTTTAATCTCTGTTTCTTTTTATTTGCTTAATCTCCACTGCTTTCATTTTGCTTAATCTCCCTTTCATTTGTTTTGTTTAATATCTGTTTCTTTTTATTTGCTTAATCTCCATTGCTTTCATTTTGCTTAATCTCCCTTTCATTTGTTTTGTTTAATATCTGTTTCTTTTTATTTGCTTAATCTCCATTGCTTTCATTTTGCTTAATCTCCCTTTCATTCCTTTTGCTTAATCTCCAATTCTTTTTATTTTGTTTAATCTTTCTGCCTTTCCTTTTTCTTAATCACCATTTGTTTCTTTTTTAAAATCTTTCCTTCTTTCCTTTTACTTAATCTCCCTTTCATTCTATGATATAGACTAGGTTGAGATGATAAATGATTAACTGTAGCAGCACTTTATTTTTTTTGTTACTCCGTAAGGTTACGTCTTTTTATTACATGTAAATGATTATTATTTCTGTCTTTTTTGTATTTTGTGTCTTTGATGTTTATTGTTTAAATCATTGCGGTATTCATGTAACTGTTCATTATTATATATGTATTACTTTATTCAGATTATAACAACTGATTATAAAGTGAAATGAAATTCACCATGATGAATTTTAAGTTTCACTCAACACGGACAATATTCTGATGGCAGCAGATTTTGTCTCTGGTTAGCTTGATTAGCTCTTTTTCTGAACGTTTAATTTTCAATTTTTTTTTTCTTGCATGTAGCTTTAGATAAATTTTGAAATGTATTTGTGACGGTTAAGATTTTAGCTAGCCCTTTTATTTGGCTCTAGTTGCAAGGCTTATTTTATTTTTCCTTTGAAGTTGAAGGAACCTGAATTCCTGTTAAGGGTAGTTTTCGGCTTTCTGACAGCCTTCATTCCTCCCTCTCATTCTCTCTCTCTCTCTCTCTCTCTCGTATATTTTAGATATAATGTGTTATGATCAATGGAGGTACCTGCCGATTGAATTAACAACTGATTAAAAAGCGAAATGGAATTCACCATGATGAATTTTAAGTTTTACTCAACTTGGTTAATATTCTGATCTCAGCGGATTTCGTCTCTAGTAAGCTTGATTACCTCTTTTTCGGAACGCTTGATTTTCGGATATTTAATTTTTTTTTTTCTTGCATATTGCGTTGGATAAATTTTAAAAGATACTTGTGTCAAGATTTCAATTAGCTCTTTTAGTCATCCTGAGAACAAATCTGATTTTTTTCTTTGAATTTTTAAGGAAAGGTATCTTAAAATTCTCTTATATTGAATATTAAGGGATCTCATGACTAATTAAGCTAAAACTTGGCAATTTTTTAAAAATTGGACTAGATAGACCCTACTATCGCCCGGTTCATACACCTCCCTCTTCTTTTGAACAGGAGTAGAGGCTCATGTCTTGTTTCCTGTTTAGGAAAGGGTTGCCGGTTTCTTTTTTCTTCCCAGGTCTTGATAGTAGTGGTGTCACAAGCTTTTTGTAATGTGCGCGGATAGTGGCAACGTCTCTTCATTCTGAGGGTACCGGGTTGGCTGTTTCCTGGTTGCTGCTTCCGACTGGTAATTAGGAGCCCGTACTCTTGCATAGCGTCTTGAGGGGCTGGATCTACAACTGAATAATGTCGGGATTTCTTGTAGTGCCTTCTTTCATGCTGCTGTCTGTGCCAGTTTCATTCTTACACATGTTGCATTTTTAGAACAATGTTTGAGGAGAATAAAATTGTTGATTTAAAAATTTCACACGTGTGACTCAAGGTAAAAATATGTGTTACATAAATTAAGAGTTTTCTCGCTTAGATTATATGATGAAATGTTTACTGAAATGGAAATAGATTACATGTAGAAAATATATTTTCTTGTTTGAATGTTCAAGATGTAATTCACAAGAATAATCACTGATTGGTTCTATGAATATTTTGTGTGATGAACAGTTCGTAGAAGAATGTTTTGTACGAGGAAAAATTTGTTGACGACAACTTGTTGAAGAATATTTTCAGTGATCGAAAAGTTTGTTGGTTTTAGCTTCGTAGTTTGAGTGAGTGAGTGAGTGAGTGAGTGAGTGAGTGAGTGAGTGAGTGAGTGAGTGAGTTCTTGTAATACCGTGATTATTAAACATAAAGTTCAACGGTCAATAGATGATAAGACGATAGGAGAAGTTGGATTCACAAATGATTTTTCGCGCGTTGCTGGGTTAGATTTTGCAGTCATGTGGATTCTGTGAGCAGATGGATGAGAACTTGAGGATTCAAGTTCGCGCCGCATGGTGAACAAAGTGGGCGATTGTTGTCCTGTCTGTTACATGGCGGATGTACACTAGAGTCTGCTTCCGAGTCGAACTCAAACATTGTTGCTCGGTTTCTTCTTTAAATACTGGCAGAGGTTGTGTCAGGACGCCTCGGTGAGAAAATGATGTCTCGTGCAGAAATATTTTTTAGAAATTAGCCAATCAGAGTGCGAGCTTTAGAAAAATTTAGAAAGCTGGCTAGAGCCTACTTTCAAGAAAAGTGCGCAAAATTTGACTAGTAAAAATAAAGCGATAAGTAAATTGTCGTTAAGCTGCGATTGGTAAATTGTCATATGATAACTAAGTATTATTTTTTATCCAATGACATTGCGATTTTCCACGAAATATGTGAAAAGGAATTTGTACAAGTTTTTTGGTGAGGGGTACCGCACAATATTATGTTCTGTGTACTTGAATTCATTCCTTGTTTTTTTTTTTTGTTTATTTGTTTTTTGTTTTGCATATTCTTTTCGTGAAGATTATTTAAGTACATCTTTGGTTTGTACGGGGGTAATGTTCTTTTGGCTGGTTGGTGTGTTGATTGAATCTCCGTTGGCTGACTCGAACTCCACACGCACGGTGGGCAAACTGTGAACCAACACGTGTTTACTGTTTTTATTATATATTTACTTAATGATTTCACTTTGGTAGGAGTATGAGTCATTGGTTGACTTTGCATGATGACACATAAGCTATGTCGGGGTTATATCTAGATTACCAGAAATATGTAAGAATAGAAAGAAGAAAAGGACGTATGTGTTGAGAGAAAAGGAGAGAGATAGTTTATCTGTCAGTCTGTTAGTAAAGAGGAAAGGGTATACTTTAATACGGTTTAACTACGTCCTATCTGTTCACCAGAATTCTCTTTGTTTAATCTTTCTTTCCTTTTGCTTACACATTATTTCTTTGATATTGTTTTTTTTTGTTTTGTTTTTTCCTTTTAATAATCTCCATTTTTTCTTTTGCTTAAACTCCCTTTATCTCTTTTGGTTTAATCTTTACTTTTTTCCCTTTTTTAATCTTCTTGTCTTTTCTTTTGCTTAATCTCCCTTTCTTTGATATTGCTTTTTTCCTTTTGATAATCTTCAATTTTTTTTGCTTAATCTCCCTTTATCTCTTTTTCTTTAATCTTTACTTTTTTCTCTTTTTTAATCTTCTTGTCTTTTCTTTTGCTTAATCTCCCTTTCATTATTTTGCTTAATCTCCCTTTTTTCTTTTGCTTAATCTCCCTTTATTCTTATGCTTAATCTCCCTTTCTTTCCTTTTGCTTAATCTCCCTTTCTTTCCTTTTGCTTAATCTCCCTTTCCTTCCTTTTGCTTAATCTCCCTTTCTTTCCTTTTGCTTAATCTCCCTTTCTTTCCTTTTGCTTAATCTCCCTTTCTTTCCTTTTGCTTAATCTCCCTTTCCTTCCTTTTGCTTAATCTCCCTGTCTTTTCTTTTTCGTAATACGCTTTACTTACCTTTTGTTTAACCTTCCCTTCTTTTCTTTTGCTTAATTTCTTTGCTTTTACTTAATCTCCCTTTTCTTTCCTTCTGCTTAATCTCAATTTATTTTCTTTTGTTTAATCTTCCTTTCTTTTCTTTTGCTTAATTTTCATTTTTCTTTTAACTCGTACTTTTTAAAATATGTTCTTTTTTCTTGTCTTCCGTAATCTTTTTTTTCTTTCCGTTTGAAGTCATTTCCTTTAGGCATATCGAGAAACTCTATCGTTCCGTCTGCATTTTCCTTTGCTTGTCATACTTTCACTTCCACGCCCGCTCCCACATCAACGACACCGGTTAAGTGTGCCATCATCTGGCTATACAGTAGCTAAATAAACTCCACACGCTTGTTGCCAGTCGGTCTGGTATGTACTCGTCACTTACACCATATCTGTCCTAGCGAAAAATAATCACTGACGAAGCAGCGGAAATAAAGTCGAAAATCGAGAAGAGGGAACGGAATTTTGGGGAGGAAGGAAGGAGCCGGAGTCATAAAAAAAAAGAAAGCTATGATGAATGAATGAAACGCCTCTATTCTCTCTCTCTCTCTTTCTCTCTCTCTCTTTTTCTCTTTCTCTTTCTCTCTAGCGCATGACGTAGAGTTGTAGACAAACGAGGTAAAACATTTCCGGTAAAATCATGTAATATTTGCATTTTAGATATTAGGCTTTGTAATATGAGAAAGAGAGGCAGAAATGCCGGTCTCATTAGATTCAGACAATAGTGAAATTTACCCGCCAAAAAGCATGCAAAAAAGTCGTGAAACCTATCAAAAAATAGGCTGAAAAAACTATCGTCTATGTCAACTTGGAAATATTGAAGCAGATGTAACAGTTGACAATACAGAGACAAGCGAAAAATGATGCTCTCAACACGGAAAACAGTATCTACAAACCACTTCAAATTCAGGTATAAGAAGCTTATGTTTTCCTTAAATATTGATGATCTTTAGAAAAGGTTTGAACTCACTTCCCTGCGTTTAGACCCATTATGTATCTTGACAAACATATCTCGTCACTGACATGCCACTATAACCAAAGAAGTGCACAATAATTGGTTAGTTCATTAAATACTGATAATCTTAAGAAAAGGCCTGAACTCACCTCCCTGTGTTTTGTTCCATTGCAAAGTATCTTGACAAACATATCTCGTCACTGACATGCCACTATAACCGAAAAAGTGCAGAATAATTGGTTAAGCACACCGTGATACCCTCCATAACCACCTTACTACCCAGGTATTAACAGCAGGTACCAGGAAGTTTGTAGCAAAAAACTTTGTGCAACTTTCTAAAGTTAATTTCAAAATTCTGTTGTGTTATTAGTCTATTTTGTGACGAAGGTATATATATATATATATATATATATATATATATATAGGTTACTAAGGTTATGAGAGCTTTTACGATCTAATGATAGGATTCTACAAAAAATGATAATAATCAAACATTTTGCTTACTTAGGAAATTAACGTTGATTAATCAAACTATTCGAAATACTTTGAAATGCAATTTACTATACACGAACCACGTTAGACTAAAGGATATATTAAGAACGTTAAGTCTCGATCCAAGAGAACAGTCAGTCAGTCAGTCAGTCAGTCAGTTAAGTGCCATACGTAATAGACGCTTGGGCGATCATATCTCGAAAGAGACATGACTGACTGGGTAGAAGATTATCCCACAGTGGGTTGCCATTGCTTTCAGCGGTAGACTGGTTGCCAGCTAAGGCTATAGAACACAATCTGTCCCATTATTTTACCCATAACTGGAGGGAAAAGACGGAATAATACCTTTCCCAAGGATATTTGCGCGTAAGTGAATGCAAGGAATTCAACTGTAATTCGAACTCGGTTCTCCGATTTCTCGTTCTGAGCCGATATCCACTGCGCCACAACGCACATCCAAGAGGACAGCCAACCTAAACGACACCTTTTATTATTATTTTTGACTCTAACGTAGTTTCGTCTCCCTTTTTTTTTCCTTCTTTCCCCAACTTTTTTGTCTTTTTAATCGTTTATGTTTGTGAACTTAAATGTCTATTTCTATCTTTCGCCTTTATTTTGTGTGAGTATATATTCTTTACATTTTTATATAATTGTGTTTGTTAGTATTTATATCCTGTTTGTGTCCCCATTTTTTGCGTCTGTCTAATTCAAATATTTTTTGTGTCTGTATATAATTTGAAGCAGTAGGGAGATGGTTAATGTTTATTGAATTGGCCTTGTGTCATACATAACCGAACTTCTTACGACTTAAGATTATTCGCTATCATCAGAAGGTTGGAGATTAGAATGTGTGGAAAAAATAAAAGTATACCTTTTGTATGTTTAGATACAAAATTTATTAATAGAAAAGAATAACATGAATTGGTAAAAGTTAAAAGTTCATGAGAAACAGTATTAAGAAGTTAAGGGTATCAAGAGTTCATAGTAGTCCTTGCAAGAGTGAGTTTATGTGTACGTAGGCAGGAACGTACGTATGTATGTATGAGCGTTTATTGTTGGGTAGGATTGCCTTTGAATTTATCGCTCGGGGGGAATGGTGAAAAGGAAGGGGATGAGCGGATAGAAGCAGTAACAGCGATCGCTTGACGTTTGTCAATGATACGTGTTAGTTACGCTCTTCATTTTAACTCTCTCACGACGGTCGTCTTGTCCTGTCTTTTATATCGTTTGTAGGTCATTTGGAATTCACTCCCGGGTGTGATTCTGACCTTTCTATTTTGTTTTTAGATGTTTCCTAGTTTTTTATTGGCCGAAAACATTTCGCATCGAGGTATGAAATTTCGCGAGTTTTGTGTGTGTTAAGTAAAGTTTGAAAATTCGTTTATTTCTAACAAAATCAACGAGTCAGTGCTTAGCATTTTAATTTTTAAATCTAAAACTTGTGTTATTCATTACAAATTTCTCATGAGATTTGTTTTTGTGTATGTCTGAGTAAATATATGTATTCCTTTGCCTGTATTATGTCGTATGTGTGATCTGATGCATCTATTCTCAATTTCATTTCCGGTTTAAATAATACTAGCTTCACTTCCTTTGTTAAAAACTTTTTTTTCTAAATATTCCGAGTGAATTTATTTATTTTCCAACGGTCTGAAAGAGACAACGTAAGTAAATTTACATTGTCGAAATAAATCCTGATTTATAACCGTCTTTGTGTTGAGTTTTCTTCTATATAATGCTCTAGATAATATCCAGCGAGCGCTCTATTTTTATCATTTTTTTTAATCGTCTCACCCCGAGCAAGGCGGTAATGCCACTGATATGCAGGGGGCTACATAAGTGTAAAAATATTAATTAGAAGAGAGTGAAGAGGAAAACGAACCAGTTAGAAAGGAGCAAGAAAAGGATGGGAATACAGGTGTGATGACAGTTTCAAAGGTGGAGAGAAAGGAAAGGATATACGGGGTGGGGAAAGCACTAGAGTCAAGTGGTTAATAGATAAGTATTGACATTGCATTTGAATTCCTGGAGGTTGTAGCCGTCAGGAAAGCAAGAATATGAGAGCGAGTTCCACTGCAGGAGTAGAATTGTCGTCTGCATTTGGTTAATCTAACTGTGAATGGGTGGGACCCAGTTGCCAATCTGGTTGCACGAGTAAACACCTGTTGAGGAGGCACTAGTGACTTAAGTTCGTTCGAGCAGAAGCCATGAAAGTATTTATAGAACTGACAAAGGGAGGCCACATTTCGTCGGTGGGGAAGTGGCTGTAGTCGAGTTGCCAATTTATATTAATTGGATAGAATCTTGGATTATCCTCTCCATCTTTTTGGCTTTGCCGTTCTCTCCACTGACTATATATAATTTCATACAAGTTATATTTTATGGATGTGCGTGTCTGTTTACGTTTCGGATACGAAAATAAAGTTAAAAGGTCTCAACGAAAGGTGTTTATTTTTTAAAAAAGGGTACTTGAATATAGCTTTGATTGTAGTAATATGAAATAAAGTTGGATTACAAATTAAGACGCATTAAGTCTTGAGAATATATATATATATATATATATATATATATATATATATATATATATACTAGAAGTTACTCGGGTGTAATGAAAGCTTTAAAACTAATCCATGATCCTGGAGCTCAGACTCTTTGGACGTTGACACGAAAGACTAAAAAGCAATAGTTGTTTCCAGTTAAAGCGAAACCGTAGACTGAAAGAAAAATGAATGGATGTAAGTTAAATTTTGATTTCCTGGTATCGATATCAAAGTTTTTTTCGTCGTAAACTGAATTTTGAAGGCTAAATAAGTCCTCTGAGTAAATAGTATCATGGCTGAGACTAAGAACTACAATTATTCCTATTTAGAGCCAAACCTGAAGCAAAAACTAAAATAAAAGGGCTGAAAAGATACAGACGTACAGGCAGATAAACAGACACACACACAAACGTCTTGCCTTTTATATATATATTATCGATTTTCTGCACTATTGTAAGAACTGCAACCTTCAAACTTCTGAATATCGTTTCTTATGTCTTTGTCTATGAGTGTATCAAATTTGATTAAAATCGGACCACTCCATCTCTAACCCGATTTTTTCGATTATCGATTTTCGATATTTATCGGGGGTACCTCGACACAAAAACTAGCTAAGAATACTCACAGACGCTTATAGTACAACTGTAAATTTTCAAGAAAATCGGTTCAACCGTTTCAGAGTCTATAGGTAACGGACACACACACACAGACACACACACACATACACACACAGAAAAAATTCCATTTATAAATAAGTTTATATATATATATATATAATAAATTATACTTTAGAACATGTACAAACTACAATCTATTACAAAAGAGTACATTTTCTTTCGACATTGAAAGAACAATGTCTCATTGATCACTGTTTTAAATTAATGTTTTGAACATTGTAAATATTTTCTTCGCTCCTTATTCATTTGTATATATATATATATATATCATTTCATCCCAACTAGTGCGCAGGGGGTTCAGTCAGTCATTTAAGTGCCATACGTCTCTGTTTCTTTTTATCCGTCCTGTGAGTATTAGATTTTCCAGGCGGTTCTTCCTCATTATGTGTACCAGGAACCTCATTTGTCTCTTCCTGATGTTAAGTATGATTTTTCTTCTCGTTTGAATCCTCTCCAACATATCATCGCTGCTCCGTCCACTGTATCCTCAGCATGCTTCTGTAGAACCACATTTTTACTGCCTCGAGCCTCTCCTTCATCCTTGAGAAGATCGTCTAACATTCAAAGCCATTCAGAAGGACAGATATCACGTAGCAGTCCAGCACTCTTTCCTTTGTTCCCAATGAGATTTTCCTGTTCGTCAGTACTCTCGTTAAGATTTGAAATATATCTTTCGCCATGGCAATGCGTCTTTGGATCTCAATGTCGCACCTGTCAGAACACTTCCAAGATATTTAAATGTCTTTACTTGATATTTTTTTAAGGGGCCAATGATTATCAAGAGATATTGTTTTAATTTCTATTGTTAATACTGGATTTCTTAATGGAAATTAATGGATTAACTCATCTCTTAACTAACAGAACATATTCATTAGGATAAAATATATTTGAAAATTAGTCATTTACTAAGGAAAGCTTAGACGTGCCACAAGGCAAAAAGTACGGAATATGCACTCAAGAACGAAGTGGTTACTCAGTCGTAAATTATATAGCATGATGAACTAATTAACGATTACACCACGTTGAAGTGTCTCAGTAATTTACAAGGCGAAGTTTAGCTACGTTGAAATTCCCTAGTAATTTACTAACGAAGCTTAGTCAAGTTGAATTGTCCCAGTAATTTACTAGATGAAGCTTGGCTACGTTGAAGTACCTCACTAATTTACTGCGTAACGCTTAACCACATTGAAGTGCCACATGAATTTACTAGACGAAGCTTAGCTACGTTGAAGTGCCCTAGTAGTTCACTAGACGAAGCTTAGCCACATTGTACTTCCCTTGTAATTTCCTATATGAAGCTTAACCACGTTGAAGTGCTCTAGTAATTTACTAGGTAAAGCTTAGCCACGTTGAAGTGCTCTAGTAATTTACTAGGTAAAGCTTAGCCACGTTGAAGTGCTCTAGTAATTCACCAGACGAAACTTAGCCCCGTTTAAGTGCTGCATATGGAACGAGAATAATATATCCCAATGTGGGACATTCCAAGCACCTGAAGAAGGAGCATACAGCGGCCGAAATGTTGTAAATATGGCCATAAAGATGAAGACACCAGTTCGAATAATATAAATTATGTCTTTTAATACTAAAATTTAATTTTCTTGGAAGTTTTGGAAGTTTTCTATATATTTATGTACTGCTGACCATTTTTCTTTTTCTTACTATAAAAATGCATTTTTACATTTTCATGATGTTTTACCCCAGTTTAGGGCTTCCCTATTTCACTCTACCTGGGACTATAACAGGTGATACCACTCGGGTCAGGGTGAACAATAATTAAAACCTCCCGATCAGAGGTCTTGCTGCCGGATGTAGTTTATCGTCATACCCAGGACGGATTATGAATAGCAGTTTAATTTTATTTTTACATTGTAAGAAATCACGGCGTACGAGTATATTTTGTTTTGGCTTGCGTCGGAGGTCAATTTAAAATGAATTAACATGACAAACTGTACACTACTGATTTATATAAAATTTAATGACTTTTTTCATATTCGTGTGCTTAATCTGAACCAGTATAAAAAAAAATTGATTATTTCTGGTTGCTGTGTCTAATATACATCCTAAACAAGATATGAAACTCCAATGTGCCTTTTCATTGAAAACATAGACTGTTGAAAATATAAGGCAAATTGAACTAAGTTAGAACTGATAACGCTTGTCAGAAATTGAAAAGGATCTACAATGGAAAAAAATATTTTTCTTTTCTTTCTTTAAATTTCAATCCCACTGAAACCTAACGATAAAATCTTGCCAGTCTATGCGATAATATCAAAATCCCCAATTTCAGACCAGGTGTTACGGATAGCTCTTTTTTCGTTCCATCTCCAAGTATTGAATTTTTGTGTTGGTGGAGAGGCGAAAGAAAACGTTTGAACGTGTCTCAAAATTGAAATCGGAGAATTCCAACTGGAACAGCTAGCGTTCCCTTCGCACTTCCAAACCCTGATATCGATTCCATCCTAATGTGTTTTGACAAAGATGTCGTTACTGACATGCCACAAAAATTAAAGGAGAAGAGTTCTATCAGGTCTGGCTAGTACGGCCGTCTGACTTAGCAAAATTTGTTTTATTTTTTACTATTTATGCTAAAATATACCCAGTGCAAGGCTCGAGAGACATTCAAGGTAGATATACTATTAAAATGGTAATGATGAATGAGGCGGGTAATATGAATGAAAGAGTTTGTTGTAGGAAGTGAATATTATGAGTATAAGGGGAATAGATAACTGTTGGCCCTTGACTTGAATAGGCTAAGATTTTATTTTTTATTTTTTTAATCATATCACCCCGAGCAAGGCGGTAACGCCACTGATGCGCAGGGGGCTACGTGAGAGTGAAAAGATTGGAAAAGAGAAAGCAGGAAACCACATCCTAAACAGGGAATAAGAGAGGAGCTTCTTCACCTGTTCAAAAGACGTGGGTGGAGTGTGAACCGGGCGATAGTTTAGTCTATCTACTCCAATTGAAAAAAGAAAAGAAAAAAAGAAAAGAGTGGAAAGAGAAATCCGGAAACCATATCATAAACAGGGAACAAGGGATGAGCCTCTTCACCTATCCCGGGCGATAGTTTAGTCTATCTACTCCAATTGAAAAAAAGAAAAAAAAAAGGAAAAGATAGGAAAAGAGAAAGTCGGAAACCATATCCTAAACAGGGAACAAGGGATGAGCCTCTTCACCTGTTCAATAGACGTAGGTGGAGTGTGAACCGGGCGATAGTTTAGTCAAATTTACTCCAATTAGTGTTCAGGAAAATAACTACGGGGGAGTCTGTTCCACAAAGTGGTAGTTTTTGGGAACTTTTCACCAAATACAATGTACTAGAACAGCAGAGAAAATGGTACAAGTTGCCGTTACAAATGTAATGAATGAGGTGCATTATAGCAATAAAAGCGAAGGTGATAATCTAACGATGTCCCTCTGTGCCAAACATAAACAGATTCACCATTTGGAACGTTCAGAACGTCGGACAACTATTGGAAGATAAATCTCACTTCTTTTTATACTCATAATAATGATGTTAGATGCACGTTGTGGTGCAGTTGTTATCGACTCGCAACAACAAATCGAGGAGCCGAATTCGAATTCCAGTTGAAATCCTTGCATTCACTTACGTACAAATACCCATGGGAAAGGTGTTAATCCGTTTCTTTCCTCTAGTTATAGGTTAAATAACAGGTTAAATAACAGGCCGGCAAACTACAGCAGAAAGCAATGGCAACCTACTGTGGGATAATCTTCTGTCCAGTCAGTCATGTCTCGAAAGAGACATGATAGCCTAAAGCGTGTGTCATGTATGGCACTTAACTGAATAATGATGTTATTTACTAATTAATTCATTACACCAAATTATGTAGTCATCAGAAGGTTTTGCTGTGTAATAATCAATGGTGATTGTGGAACTCTGAAAGTTGTGAGGACACTTAAGCGCCGAGATTTTTCTAAGGAGGGGCGGGCAAACTTCATTTTCATACTACACCACTACTCTATGCACATCTTAGGAATGAGTTCAAGTATAAGTAGGTTACTTCACTAAAATAAACAGAATAACTTTGCATTCATAATAGTGGAGTTCTAATCTATTTTTCACTTCTTTTCCACTCTCAAGCTTTTGGAACACAAGAGAGGTTAATTTTAAATTCAAATCAAAGGGTTAACATCAATAGCAGCAGATCATTGTGATTTGTCCGCTCTGTGTTCTTTTTTTCTACAAAACTCTGTATGCGTTCTTAAAAAGCTAAATGAAAAAGAAAGCACAGAGGGAAAAGGGCTGAAGATCAAATCTTATCAAAATCAGAGACTGATCAATTTCATAAATTATAAAAGCGGGGACCGACAGGCTTGCCAAAATTCTGGGAAGGGTGGGTCTTTGTGGTTCCCTTGTGGCTCATCCGTAGATCCGCGACTGGTAATAATATTTCAAAGTTCAGTTTCTTGAATTTAAGAAGAAATGTTTAGCTGTTACTTTTTTTTTTTTTTTTACGTGCACACTTGAACAGCAGTAAACTTCTGTGAGTTGATTCTTTGTTCCTCTCTTACTTCTTTCTGTTTCCGGACAGCTTTGAGGAAGGAAGAAAATATAGGTGAGAGAGAGAGAGAGAGAGAGAGAGAGAGAGAGAGAGAGAGAGAGGGGGGGGAGCCAATGTTTATCGTCTGCTTTTTTACAGCCCAAACATACGTTTCGTGACTCTATGTGTATATTCTTTCTTTTTCTTTTTTCTTGGATGAGGGTCAGTCAGTATTTCTACTTTTTATCGCCAGAATCAGTCAGTTAAGTGCCATACGTGATACACGCTTGTGCGATCATGTCTCGAAAGAGACATGACTGACTGGGCAGAAGATTATCCCGCAGTAGTTTGCCATTGCTTTCTGCGGTAGACTGGTTGCCGACCAAGGCTATATAACCCAATCTCTCCTATTATTTAACCCATAACTAGAAGGAATAGACGGATTAATACCTTTCCCAAGGGTCTTTGCGCGTAAGTGAAGTCAATGAATTCGGCTGGAATTCGAACTCGGCTCCCTGATTTCTCGTACCGACCCGATATCCAATGCACCACAAATTTAGGTAGAAAAGAAAATAATGAGAGAGTAAGAAATGCGACCAATTATTACGCGCAACTCCCTCGGTCCCTTCTCCCTCCTTCTCTCTCCCAAAGCTCTTCTTTTTATATCATTTTTAGAACACTTCCGCTTCCGGCTTTAGATGCTTCTAGTATCGTCCAGAATCTTCCAGGAAAGTATAAATTTTTCCTGAACCGGAAATCATTTATTTATTTATACTTTTCTTTTCTTTCTTCTCTTTCTCTCTTTTCATCTTTTTATTTTTCCTTCAGTCATCCATCCCATGTTAAAAATTACATAAAAATAGAAAAATAAAAGTTATGGTTATGAGGATAAAGTAAAAGTTGGTAATTTATGATAAGGTTAAGTTTAAAGTGTTGAGGGAAGTACTCGTGTGGGAGTTCTCTGAAAAAATCTATATAAATAAAGCTTCTTATATCTGGAACACGGAGGAAATGAGTGTATTTCGACTCCGTAGAAGTAGCATGTCGTGTCCCAGCTGTAAAGGTCTGAATTATTGAAACAAAAGAATGGAGCGTTCATCTGAACATTTGCCATGAAAATAACGATAGAGTAATGAAAGGTTTGCTACTTTGTATCTGTTGGAAACTGGTTGTAGGCTGAAGAATAATTCTTCCTCGCAAGAACATGTAAACTACTTGAAATCTGTTTATCTGAATTTCTTAAATAATGACTTATCAGCATTTACGTTATTTAAAATCATACTATTATCCTCATCTTTATTGTTGTTATCACAATGTTTAGGCCGTTGCACCATTCGGCCATCGTCACGTGTATATCGATCTGGGTAAGCTACAGGGAATTCTTTAATCTCCGGGGTTACGCTGTTATCATTCCATTGTCCTGTCTCCGGGACAAGGACCTAGTAGATTAAAGTGTTGATTTGTGAACTTGGTAATATAGTATTTGCGAGTCCAATCCCTGGGTCAAGTGTGTACTTGAACTCAGTGGAGGTCCTGGGCATGACAGTAAACTGCATCCGGCAGCAAGGCGTCTGATTGGAGGTTGTGCGGAGCATAGAACTACCTCTTAATTGCTGCTGTTCTCAGGTCCACCCTGACTTGGAGTGGTAGCACCTGTTAAGGTCCCAGCTATGGACAAATAGTTAACCCCCCAAACTGGGGTCAAAACGCTATGAAAGTATAAAAATCCACTTTTATAGAAATATATACATAAAAATAAACTTTTATAGAAAAATATACATTTTTGAAGCAAAAATTTTAACAAGAAAAAATTTAAGAAAAAAATTATTACCGTAACACATAAAAAACTTATTCTCAGCAAAACATTTTTGAATACAAAACTAAAAGACATTTTCAGTTTTCTAAAAAAAAATAAATAAATACAAAAACTTTTCATTAAAATCTGACTAAATCAACCTTGTCACTATAACCGAACATTAAAAAAACAAAACCTCAAAACCCCATCTTTTTGGCATTAAATAACCCATAGAGGTTGATATGCCATTAAACAAAAATCAAACTCAATCACAGTGGAAACAGGGCAGGCAATAACTGAGCAGTATTAAAATAATACGACATATACACAGGCACGGGCAGTGGAACGAGAACGGTCTACATCCGTATGTTAAAAGGAGGGTTCAGTTTCAGAATTCCTTGTAGATTACCTGATGAAGGCCGAAAGGTTGTGAAAATATCCGAATATGAATATTATAGATAATATTTGATCTAATCTGACTTTTGTAAAATATAAAGCATGATAAAAGGAGAAGTCTTTAGCAATTGGTTGTCAATATGAGTTCCACTAGAGGTCTGGAGTAAACATGAGACGCAATAGATATTCAAAGAATGGTGTCTCGTTAACCCATTTTAAACCAAGTTTTTAATTTTTTTTTTTTTATCTGATTTCAAGAACAGTAGCAGAAAATAGGATTACAAACACACTGAAAGATTCAAGAATCCTTTATTTCAAGAAAAAACAGTTTGCTTCTCCCAGACAATGCAAAGCATATTCAAGACAATGCCTTGACATTACATCATATTAGCACTATCAAACGCATTATGTTCGGAGCTTGTTTTTCTCCAAGTGACATAGAGCATGTTTTCAATGTGCTTTGCTTATGCATTAACCCAGTGTCCTCATTTGAGGACAGCAAGTTTTATATTGCTATATATCCTATAAATGTAAGTTTTTAAAGAAATAAGACAAACGTGATATAAATAAACTCTTAATCACACAAGTCGTTCAATAGCAGCATACCGAGATCAAAATACAAGAAAATATTGGTAAGCATTTAAGTAGGTTTATGGAAGTGTATTTTTGTCAAATTTGCCGTGAATGCTTCCTGTATTTTAAATTAAATTTTTAAGCAGTTTTTGTTATAAATTGATGAATCAGTATGTCCTCACTAACTATATATAATAATGGTTTTATATAATGACTTATAACCATTATTTCTTTTACAGTTTTTATGCTGTCCTCAAATGAGGACATTGGGTTAAAATGGGTTAAAAGTGCAACCGTTCTTCGTTATTGCTTGACGTTTAGCGCCTGAACGGTGATGAAACACTAGTACTTTGGCTTTTTGAGGTATTGAAAGTAGCATGACATTTTTAATTAAACTTTTAGAATTAGTTGAGAGGAGCGATAAGCGAAAAGACTCCAATCATCTTCCCAATAATCTGGATATTATGTAGCGCCCAATGACCTCACCGATGATGATTGGCCGAACAACATATAGCATCATCTGTCTATATTTCTGGATGAGATTTTGTAACTAGCTATTTAGATTGTCCTCATATTTATTGCCATATTCACGACATTTCAGCCGTTTTATGCTGCGACATTCTTCAGGTGATATGCTTTGGAATTTTAAACCGAACCTTTATTTCGTCCACATTGGTAGATTGTTCTAGTTCTACGTGCAATGCATTTACTGGATATCACAGTTTCAGTTAATTCCTGACCCAACTTTTCAAGTTTTTTGTTTAGCTTTGATGTGGCCAGGTATTGAACTCTTAAACTGTTTGGGTAAAGTCATTTTTGGATTACTTCAACAAATAGCAGTTTAGTAAATAGGAGGGTATGCTAGTGCGTCTGCGCGTTAGAGAGCACGTTCTGTTGACAAAGAAAGAAAGAAAGAAAGGATGGTGAAATAAATAAATAAATAAATAAATAAAGAAAGAAAGAAAGAAAGAAAAGATTGGGAAATGAAGAAAAAATAAAGAAAGAAAAAAGAGAGAAAGAAAGAAAGAAAGAAAAAATTGGGAAATAAAGAAAAAATAAAGAAAGAAAGAAAGAAAGAAAGAAAGAATAAGAAAGAAAGAAAGAAAGAAAGAAAGAAAGGATGGTGAAATAAATAAATAAATAAAGAAAGAAAGAAAGAAAGAAAAGATTGGGAAATGAAGAAAAAATAAAGAAAGAAAAAAAGAAAGAAAGAAAGAAAGAAAGAATTGGGAAATAAAGAAAAAATAAATAAAGAAAGAAAGAAAGAAAGCAAGAAAGAAAGAATTGGGAAATAAAGAAAAAAGAAAGAAAGAAAGAAAGAAAGAAAGAAAGAAAGAATGGTGAAATAAATAAATAAAGAAAGAAATAAAGGATGAGGAAAGAAAGAAAGAAAGAAAGAAAGAAAGAATTGGGAAATAAAGAAAAAAGAAAGAAAGAAAGAAAGAAAGAAAGGATGGTGAAATAAATAAAGAAAGAAAGAAAGAAAGAAAAGATTGGGAAATGAAGAAAAAATAAAGAAAGAAAAAAGAAAGAAAGAAAGAAAGAAAGAATTTGGAAATAAAGAAAAAATAAAGAAAGAAAGAACGAAAGGATGGTGAAATAAATAAATAAATAAAGAAAGAAAGAAAGAAAGAAAGAAAAGATTGGGAAATGAAGAAAAAATAAAGAAAGAAAAAAAGAAAGAAAGAAAGAAAGAATTGGGAAATAAAGAAAAAATAAAGAAAGAAAGAAAGAAAGCAAGCAAGAAAGAATAAGAAAGAAAGAAAGAAAGAAAGAATGGTGAAATAAAGAAAGAAAGAAAGAAATAAAGAATGAGGAAAGAAAGAAAGAAAGAAAGAAAGAAAGAAAGAAAGAAAGAATCAGATGTATGAGTTACGTCTCGATAATGGTTTATGTCTTGAAAAAAGCAAGATAAATAATGATGCGCTGCTCGTATTTTATGACTAGCTATTATTCTTGCTTTCTAACAAATCAATACATATGTGGGTACTTGTGGAGGCTTTTGGGTACTTGTGGAGTCTTTTGGGTGCTTGTGGGTGTGTATTGAAGTAATAAGTTCCTTAATCTTTGATTTGATCAACGAGAATATTTTAAAGTGAAGACTCCAGTCGGAGATATTTTCTGACAGAAGCTTGATCACTATAATCTTAGCTCCTTCAAGTTAAGGGTCAATCATTATCCATCCTCCTTAGCCCCATAATCTTTACCTCCAACCACCTTCTCTTTCATTCATATCTATCACCTAATTCAGTACTACTATTCTAACAATAACTTTCTATCTTGATTTCTTGTATTGGGTGTATTTTTGTAAAAAAAACTTGTAAATTATCGGTCATGCGAATGAATGAAACAGAACGAAAGGTTTTGTAATTTAAAAAGAATGAAAGAAAACAAAATTCATTGATAAACCACGAATAAGAAACTGAGAAAAAAAATGATAGACTGGAAGTATGTAAGTATCTGATGATATTTGGATTGTGTATGGTTAGGTATTTGAATTCTATCACAATGCGTTTAGTATAATAAAGAAAGGTAAAGAAGGTGTTGGGTATTACCTACTTATTATTCATTAATATTTAACCAACTTGAAAACAAGCTCTCCTATCATTCTGAAGAAGAGATTCTGATCTCGAAATATTAATATATTAATAGTTAATACCCAACACCTTCTTTACCTTCCTTTTTTTATACTAAACGCATTGTGATAGCCTTCAAAAACCTACCCATACACTTTATATACACAATGCTTCAATCAAATTAGAAAACTCTCCTATATTTGGATTAATTTTTTATTACAATTTGTGTTAATGGGGTCGGGAAGTTTCTACTAATTATTGTTTGCATTTGTGGATGCAAGCTCTTCTTCTGTTGTGTGCCTTGTCCTTTCAGGACGTAGGCGATCATGGCTTTCCAGGTCTTTTATCCCTGGTGCCTCTTAGCACGCTTTCTCCTGTTACACCACACAACCCCCGTTCTCTCATCCACCTGCTCAAGCCCATCAAATATGTTATCTGCTGTTTTCCCCTGTCTCTTTTCGCCTATATCTGGCCTGTTAGTATCAGGTTCTCTAAGCCCTCCTTCCTCATTGCATGTCCCAGGAACTTTAGCTGTCCCTTCCTGATGCTCAGTATTCATTTCCTTTTCGTTTCCATCCTTTCCAAAACCTCATCATTGCTCACATGTTCGATCCCTGATATCCGTTCTGGTTTTGTGACGGTGCCAGAATGTGTTGTGAGTTGTAGCGCAGTGGTTAGGGGCTCGGAACGAGTAATCGGGGGGCCGAGTTTAAAATTCCAGTTAAATTCGTTGCATTCACTTACAAATACTCATGACATCTCTTCTCCATCAAGTTATGGGTTAAAAAACAGGATAGATTGGGTTCTGTAGCCAGTCTACCACAAAAATTAATGACAGAACAACAGAAACGTGTATCACGTATGGCACTTAACTGACTTACTGTCCAAAAATGAAGTCTATTTTTACTGGTAAGCTCCACATTTTGCTGTACAGGACTGGAATATTAAAAAAAATATCCAAAATTATCATCGTGCTGAAATTAATTCTGAATTTACCCAGCAAAAACCATGAATATTATTAAATCCCTGATGTCTCAAAGGCCTACTTCTTATATTGTAAAAATGCATGGAGATAATGACAGTGTAATTGTATTGCTGTACGTTATGAATGGAAATGTTATGAAGTCCTGGAAATAATACATGATGATAATTGTTCAAAGTTATGAATGGAAATATCATATATATAATCTTGGATATAATCTATTTGCATAGTCTGCATTAAACATGTGTGACAGAACGAGAAATCGGGGAGCCGAGTTCGAATTCCAGCTGAATTCATTGCATTCACTTACGCGCAAATACCTTTGGGAAAGGTATTAATCCGTCTATTCCTTTCAGTTATGGGTTAAATAACAGGACAGATTGGGTTCTATAGCCTTGGGCAACCAGTCTACAGGAGAAAGCAATGGCAAACTACTGCGGGATAATCTTCTTCCCAGTCAGTCATGTCTCTTTCGACATGATCGCCCAAGCGTGTATCATGTATGGCACTTAACTGACTGACTGACCTAAGAATATACCGTAAGGATGTACGTTGTGGTGCAGTGGATATCAGCTCGGAATGAGAAGTCGGAAAGCCGAGTTCGAATTCCAGTTGAATTCATTGCATTCACTTACGCGCAAATAACCTTGGGAAAGGTATTAATCGGTCTCTTCCTTCCAGTTATGGGTTAAATATCAAAACAGATTGGGTTCTATAGCCTTGGCTGGCAACCAGTCTACCGCAGAAAGCAATGGCAACCTACTGCGGGATAATCTTCTGCCCAGTCAGTCATGTCACTTTCGAGACATGATCGCCCAAGCGTGTATCACGTATGACACTTAACTGACTGACTGATATATATTTGAGTTTTCAATGTTCTAATTTAATTCTGAAGTGATGAAATATATGCTGCTTCATTTGACGTTTCTCACTCCGTGTTCTTGGCCGTGTTCTTGGGTATAGAAGTTTAGTAGAACAGCATGTTTAAATTCTAAAAATGTCATGATTTCCACCTTTGATTTGCAGTCATTGATATTTTTGCGTAGAATGTAGTATTCTAAAAAAAAAAATTGGTGGAAAATAAATGCTATCTTTAGATTCAGAATCATAAAAATATTCAAAATTCGACCAAACATCCCATACGCCATTAAAAAAAAATACTTTTTGTAAGCCTGTGTTAATGGGAGCTCAGAACGATACGCAGGTTTTTTAAAACTTCGGATTAGAAATGGATATTCCAAAACTACTTGAAACAACAGCATTAACACAAAACGGATGAGAGTTGCTGTATCATGGACTCAACCAAAAATAGCGATATAGCTATTCCCACTGACTGCATATGAAACCGAAATACCCCGGTGATCGAAATAAAAGGTTCGGTTCAAAATTCTAATCACCTCAAATATCTAATCTAATCTAAACTTATTTATAAATGGAACTTTGTGTGTGTGTGTGTCCGTTACCTATAGACTCCAAAACGGCTGAACTGAGTTTCTTGAAAATTTACACAGTTGTACAATAAGCGTCTGTGAGTGTTCTTAGCGAGTTTTTGTATCGAGGTACCCCAGATAAATATCGAAAATCAATAATCGAAAAAATCGGGTTATAGAAGGAGTGGTCCGATTTTAATCAAATTTGATACACTCATAGACAAAGACATAAGAAACGATATTCAGACGTTTTCAAGGTTACAGTTCTTACAATAGTGCAGAAAATATATATATATATATATAAGCCAAGTGTGTGTGTGTGTGTGTGTGTGTGTGTGTGTGTGTGTGTGTGTGTGTGTGTATTTATCTGCCCTTACGTCTGTATTTTTTTCAACCCTTTTATTTTAGTTTTTGCTTTGGGTTTGGCTCTAAGTAGGTATAATTGTAGTTCTTAGTCTCAGCCATGATACCATTTCCTCAGATGACTTATTTAGCCTTCAAAATTCAGTTTACGACGAAAAACTTATTTGATATCGATAGCAGGAAATCAAAACTTGACTTACATCCATTCATTTTTCTTTCAGTCTACGGTTTCGCTTTAACTGGAAACAACTATTGCTTTAAAACTAATCCATGGTCCTGGAGCTCAGACTCTTCGGACGTTGGCACGAAAGACTAAAAAGCAATAGTTGTTTCCAGTTAAGCGAAACCGTAGACTGAAAGAAAAATGAATGGATGTAAGTCAAATTTTCAAGAAACTCGGTTCAGCCGTTTCGGAGTCTATAGGTAACGGACACACACACACACACACACACACACACACACACACACACACACACACACACACAGAGAAAGTTCCATTTATTATATAAATTTAGATATCATATTCTAAAGAAAAAATTTCGATGTATATTGAATTTTTATAAGAATGATTATTTTATAAAGTTTCCAACATATTTTAAATGTCTTCCAGTCACTCGGTGTCTTCTGTTATTAATTTATTAAGTAAAGTCTATATTTACAAATCGAAAATTGAAAAGCTTAATACAAATCATTTAGCATTAAGGTTTTGAAAATAATTTTTAATTCTTTTATGTTAAATTGCATATTTCTTTTTTTTTAACTATGGAAAGTTATAAGAGAGTTATCATTTAAAGGTCAAGTGTTTCAAGGTTTGTTCCCCTTACGAAACGTTCACTTAGGCTTCGTACATTTATGTCACTTTTGGTCAACCATACTTAGCCGGAGCTATTAATTGCCCTTGAAGAATGTTACTAACTTGCTGCCTCTTGATCCCTGTCGAGATTTTTTAAAAATAGAATATATAAGGCGTGAGTTGGAGACAATATATAAGGCGAGAGTTGGAAACAGTATATAAGCTGAAAGTTGGAGACAATATATAATGCAATTGGTGGAAACAATATATAAGGCGAGTGGAGGAGACAACATATAATAAATAAATTTTATGAAATCATTTTTAGAAAGAGAAAGTCATCGTTAACCCGCAGATGTCCCAGACATTGATATTAATTAATGTTTTTCTTGTGGTCGGCCATGACAAGCCTGGATGCCAACACGATTCACAGCAGTTGCATGGACGCCAGCGGTGAGTAGCCGAAATGTTTGAGGATATTTATTGGCAAACTTTATCAATATTCAAGAACAGTTTCAAACATGCGACTTTTCATTCACACTGGACGAGTGTTCACTCAGGTCGCGGTTTTAATAAGTTATATAAGCGTGTGTGATATATTTATTTAGCGAATAGAAAATTCAATTGTAAAATATTAGTGAATGAACTTTGTATAGCTTAGATTATTAAAATCGAACTTAAAATTTCCATTTGACTTTCTCTGATGTTTATACAAATTATAAAAGAGGTGTGTGTTTTGAGTTATTAAGAATAACAGCAGAATTGGGCAAAATATTACGGGTTTGCAAAAATTTCTGTAGTCATTATTCATAAATAGAAACAACATTATACTACTTTTTAAAGCAAAAACAACAGAAAAATACACTGAGAATTTTTGCACACACGTAATGCTTTTTTCTCTTAAGTATTGACTGATTGGCTTTTTCTTTACGGTTTATCAACCCATTGTGTGTTATTTAAACCCAAAATATATTTTAGATTGTAAGAATAATTCTTTTCGTTTTTTAAAAAAAAGGTTTAAAATTTCTTTTGTGAGTGGATATTATATTAACATTGCTATCTCCATTCATTCGCTGAAAAAAGAAAAAACAGCGTAACTTGAAGAAAAAATACCCCAAACATAATAAAAACAAAGTTTTATCGTCAAAATATTTATGTTAATATTAAGAGGAATATTTTTATCTTTAGTATTTTTATCTTTAGTTTTTTTAATCGAAATTTGTTAATTTTTTTTTTTTTTTTTTCGTCAGCGATATTTACTCACTACTATGATAAACGAAATATTAAGCAACTCAGTCTTTTCGCGTGGAAAGACACATTAATGTTGAAATTCTTGCAAATATCAAATAATTGTCTGTATTTAATGAAACTTTCATGACTTATTCACAAATGAATAATGTTATTTGTGGAATTATTATTTTTAGAAAATCTTGTTAAAAAATGTTTGTATTTTTTACATCTTTTAACTTTCCCTCCAATTTCAGGAAATTTATAGAAATTCAATGATCATTAATCTTGTTTTATTAGTTAAATGCAGGACTCCTTGGGAAATATTAATTATCTACCTTTTTTCTTCTATGTAGCCAATTTTCCGAATATCTGTCCCGAATAGTAAAATAGAAAAAGCATTAAAACGACGCCATTTTATTAATGTACAGAAACTTTTAGTTGATTTTATAAATAATATATACTAATAATATCATATTAATGATTTTTTATAAGAGTCTTTTCCATTTTTTCTTTGCTAATTATGATGATTTATAAAGTTTCAAACACACTTTAGCTTTCATTTATTCATTCGGTATCTTCAGTTATTAATTTGTTAAGTAAAGACTATATTTAAAAATCGAAAACTGAAAAGCTTAATACAAATATTTTAGCATTAAGATTTTTAAAATAATTTTTAATTTTTTGTGTTAAATTGCACATTTTTTTTAACTATGGAAAGTTATAAAAGATTTATTAACATGTCGCATGTTTCAATGGTTGTTCTTCTTACGAAACGTTCACATTGGTTTCATACATTTATGTCAATTCTATTCAACCATATTTAGCCGGATGCGTGAAATGATTGATGACAGATTGTCATCACCTACTTCAATACTCAGAAAGATTAGAGCTCCGTGATTAAAAAATACTTCTTTTCTAAATTACATGCTATAAACAAATAATACTTGTGAAAATCAGTTTAATTAAATTTAACTTTGCAAATTTTTTCAAAGGACACGTGTCAAAAACGTATATCTTATTTTAGCAAGATTTTTAAAACCGAGAAATAACTTTTGTTTATAAATGTGTTGAGCACTCAGAAATGACCGAAAAATTAAAACTTTTGTAAAACTTTCAAAATTTTAGATTGCAGCTAATATAATTTCTGTTTGAAATGCACCAAAGTATTTTGCTTACTGGAAATAGTAAATTTAATCGTTTAACTTTAAGTTAAAATTAAAGCTTCAAGAAAACTTTTTATTTTTAAAAATTCAGTTTAAAACATAGGTATTGAAAACGAGTTGAAGCACCTATATTAACCTTTTTTATTTAGAATAACATCGATTTTTCCAGATACAAGTCCTACAATTTAACACATAACTAGCGAAAGGAGATTCCTTCATAACTTTCATAAAAGTATTTATGCGTAGCGAACCCAACTGAAATTTGAACTCGGCACTCCAATTTCTCATTCCGAGTCGCTATCCGATACTCGACACATACATCTTTCTTACGACCATTTCAAATAGAAAAGAAAAAAGTAAATCAAGTCATAGGCTATTAGGGGTAATAATGGCGGAATTAAAATATTAGCCTGATTTGTCAGAAATTTTTTTTCAAGTAGCATTATTAATCAAAATCGGAAGTATATAGACCTATACATCTTTTCCGACAATAAATAGAACCATTTGTTCTTTTAAAATAATTTTTTTAAGATGAATAACTAAGAGAAACTTTTAAAAGTTGTTTTTACCTTTCTTGGCATTGAACCTTTTAGCTTTAAACGTTCAAGTATTTGTCAAAATGGCAGGTTTTGAAAATATGGTGGATTAGTCAAAGTTTCAACGCGTTGGGTTTTTTGGCAGTGCAATATATGATCAAGCATTATCTTCGAACAAAAATGATCATATGCTATCGAATTATACAGGTTTTATTTCACACAATGTTCCAGGTATTTCTTTTCATAATACGTGTGTTACTTATTCCTTGTGAAATAAAATGATAGTTGATTAAATGTCGCAGGACACCGTGCATTTGCAATGTTCTTTGATGATGCAGCGTGGGCTTTGGGGAAACAGTTTGACTCTTGATTATAATGAAGCCATCACGTAGACAGTTTAGTCATCGTACAGAATCTGCTTTTCATTATTCGATCAAAAAATCAACCTTTTTTTGACATAGTTAAAACAAAATCGAACAATTTCCAAAAACGTTGATTCTTCTGATTTTTAATCACATCATGCATTTTATTGAACTTAATTACTTTTCCAATGTAGTTTTAAATTCTTGATATTGTGGTGACTGAATCTTAAGTACGTGACCATTTTACAAACTGTATGGGGTCCATTCCTTTCCAATAGCGCTTTCAATTCATCATTTGTCTCTGTGGCGGCACGCCCTTTGTCATATTTCACCAGGGACTCTTGTGGTATGGAAGACATAAGTTATTCCAAAGTCTTGGTTTGGTATCGTAAACTTACTTCTTTAACCAACTCCAAAGAAAAAGAAAAGTCATAGCGGGTTAAGTCAGGACTCCTGGTTGGCCACACACATATAAAATATTTACTTTTTAATCACCCTGTAGAATATGTGATAGTAAATAAATATCACATCATCACTATCACAAAAGGAGATTTGAGTTACGTATACGGGATGTAAAAATTAGTATCTCCAGTTCGAAAATTCAGAATTCGACAATGTAGTTTTCATGTAGTGGGTATCGGCTCGGAACGAGAAATCGGAGAGCCGAGTTCGAATTCCAGTTGAATTCGTTGAATTCACTTACGCGTTAATACCCTTGGAAAAGGTATGAATCCATCTCTTCCCCCTCCAACTATGATTTAAATAGCAGGACAGATTATGTTCTGTAGCTATGGATAGCAACCAGTGTGCTGTAGAAAGTAATGGCAACTCACTGCTGAAAAATCTTCTACTTAGTCATGGATAGAAAGAGACATAATCACCCAAGCGTGTATCACCAATGGCGTTTAACGGACTGATTTAGTTCCGAAGAAGAAATTTCTTGTGACTGGACTCAAAGTTTTTTTTTAAGTGAAAATAATTATGCTATGAGCGTTTTTGTCTTTCGTTCGTATTGCATAAAGTTGGGATGTGCATTGTGGTGCATTGGATATCGGCTCGGAACGAGAAATCGGGAAGCTGAGTTCAAATTCCAGTTGAATTCATTGCATTCACTTACGCGCAAATACCTTTGGGAAAGGTATTAATCCATCTCTTCCCTCCAGTTATGGGTTAAATAACAGGACAGATTGGGTTCTATGCCTTGGCTGGCAACCAGTCTCCCGCAGAAAACAATGGCAACCTACCGCAAGATAATCTTCTGCCCAGTCAGTCATGCCTCTTTCGAGACATGATCGCCCAAGCGTGTTTCACGTATGGCATTTAACTGACTGATTGCATAAAGTTACTCATATTTCTTTTTGTTTAATGCAAAAATGTCACATAAGGACAAAAATGGGGATAAGGAGGGTTGGTCTTCATGTCTTATATTAAATATCAAACTATACAATATTCTTTACACTAAAATATCACATTCTTACTCAGTCAGGTGCAATGCGTGATACAGGCTTGAGCGATCATGTCTCGGAAGAGATATGATTGACAGTGCAGAAGATTTTTTCACAGTATGATGCCATTACTTTCTGCGGTAGGCTGGTTGCCAACCGAAGCTACAAAATCCAATCTGTCCTGTTATTTCATCCATAGGGAGAAAAAAACGGATTTTTACCTTTCCCAGTGGTATTTGTGCGTAAGCGGATGCAAAAAATTCAACTCGAATTCGAACTCAGCTCTCTGACTTCTTGCTCCGAGCTGATAACCACTGCACTACAACACACATCAATTCTTGCTACAAACACCATAATACCTTAAAGATTCTACCAAATCCTAACTAGTCCCAGATGTACAATTTTTCTGTGGGAAATGAGGAATAAATCAACAACTTTAAAAATCAAAACCCCGATGAATATTTACACAGTAAAGAATAATATTTACAAGAAACTAAACAAAATAGTGTTAATAATAATAATAATAATAATAATAATAATAGACACAATCCTTAATTGTGGCAGAAATATCAGTTGACTGGACGAAATTTTATGCGGGACGTGGATAAATGTTGCGCGGAGCTACCGAGGCAAATTCTTTTGTCGTCTCTATTTATTGTCTCAAATAGGATCATAGCGGAAGATTTTGAGAGCTTCTGTTTTAATTGGTTGTTGATTTCTAGTCGAAATTTATTTTTTTATCTCTAAATTTTGTGTGAGATGAGGCTCCCCCCTATGCGCCCTGAAATACTCTATTATTAGATTTTTGAGTCATGAAATTTGGGGTACGACGCCATTAGAAATGCTGACTCACTTTCAAGTCTCAGTTTTAGCGCGTTCATTTAACCTCCTACAAAACGTAACGAAAGAAAGAGAAAAGAAAAGAGTACGAGTAAAAACTACAAGAGAACTGGATGCAGGGTCATCAGTAAAAAGAGGACCCCCAAATGCCAACTACAGGCTTGGGATACTAAAATCAAGCAGGTACAGAAATTTGAATATTTTGCAACTATTCTAAAAGAAGTCAGAAAGTGCAACACTGAGATTGGAATGTGAATTGGCATGACGAAGGATGCATTCCAGGGGCAGAATAGAATGTTGAGAGACAGGAAAATTTCGCTAGGAACAAAGAATAGAATACTGGATTGCTATGTGATGTCAGTTCTTCAATGTAGCAGTGAATGCTAGACAATCTGTTCAAAGATGAAAAGGAAACTTGAAGCAACAGAAATGTGGTTCTACAGAAGGATGCTGTGAATCTCATGGACCGAACATGTGAGTAAAGATGAGATTTTGAAGAGGATGAAAGCAAAAAGAAACTAATAATTAACATCAAGAAAGTCAGCTACAATTCCTGTGACATGTAATAAAGAAGGAAGGTTTGGAGAATCTGCCACACACAGGTCAGATAGTGGGAACGAAAGACAGGGGAACGCAACGCGTAAAATACTTGATGGGCTTGACCAAATAGATGTCAGAGCGGTGTTTGGGAGTGATAACAAGAGAAAGCGTGGTAAGAGTCACTAAGGATAAAGATGTAAAGGGTTATGATCGCCTACGTCTTGAAGGAGCACAGCATACAGAAGAAAAAGAATATTTGTTGCTACAATAGCGTGCGGTCTACCTCAATATATTGTTTACCCAGGTGCAGCGCGGATATTTACCGTATCCCTCCCCTGACGGGTTACCAACATGGAATCAACAGCGGCATTACGTGGATCCAGCGATAGAAGCACCCACTCAGGCAATTGAGCGATCGTGGTTGGATGCTAAAAAGATGATTCTTAAGAAAATTTGAGGTGTTGGTAGTCAGCTGTTCCGGTCACATCTTGATCATTTTTGCTGGAAGACGATGAGAAAAAATTCCAATGATCTATTCGTCAGTCAGTTAAGTGCCATACGTGATACACGTTTGGGCGATCATGTCTCGAAAGAGACATGACTGACTGGGCAGAAGATTATCCCGCAGTAGGTTGCCATTGCTTTCTGCGGTAGACTGGTTGCCAGCCAAGGCTATAGAACCCAATCTGTCCTGCTATTTAACTCATAACTGGAAGGAAGAGACGGATTAATACCTTTCCCAAAGGTATTTGCGCGTAAGTGAATGCAATGCATTCAACTGGAATTCGAACTCGGCTCCCCGGTTTCTCGTTCCGAGCCGATATCCACTGTACCACAACGCACATCCTTATTATTCGTACCATCCCTAAAAGATATACGAAGTGTTTATCGCTAAAATAAATATATGTATTGTTTTTGACAGCCATTTTATTTGTATCTCTCTACCTTTAATATAAATACAAGTAGTATATAGATATGTAAATATTAATATACGGCTTAAATAAATATGTATACACATACAGTATTATTTTATAGTTCGATGTTGCGGTAGACCTCCCGCTATAGTCAAAACGGGAGGTAGAACTCACGCTATATTGGGGTAGACCTCACGCTATAGTCGAAAAGGAAGGCAGACCTCACGCTATATTGGGGTAGACCTCACGCTATAGTCGAAAAGGAAGGCAGACCTCACGCTATATTGGGGTAGACCTCACGCTATCGTGGCACCGTATATTTTTTGTTAGAAATCCATCTACTAAAGCGTCACATATTTCAGAAAGTGTTGTAAAGCTATCGAAGTAAGAGGAAATTTAACTTCTTCTGTTAAACCTTGATTTATTCAAACCAATTTTGTGGATTTTGTTATTATCCCCATTCCACAGAAAGTGACCATGGGGGTACGGGGGATAGTGGCTCAGATTGCAGAATCAGAGAGCCAAGTTCGAATTCCGGTCGAATTCATTACATTCTAATTGCGTGCTAATACCATTGGGAATGGTATGAAGCTAACTCTTGTCTCCCCCACCTCCATCTATGGGTAAATTACAGGACAGACAGGGTTCTATAACCTGGGTACCAATCTAGTCAGTCAGTTAACTGCCATAAGTGATACAAGCTTTGGGCGATCATGTCTCAGAAGAAAACACGACTGACTGGGCAGAAGATTATTCCGCAATAGATTGCCATTGCTTTCTGCGGTAGATTGGTTGCCAGTCAAGGCTATAGAACCAAATCTGTCCTATTATTTAACCCATAACTAGAGGGAAGAGACGGATTAATACTATTCCCAAGGGTATTTGTGCGTAAGTGAATGCAAAGAATTCAACTGGAATTCGAACTCGGCACCCCGGTTTGTCGTTCCGAGTCGATATCCACTGTACCACAATGCACATAGCTTAAATTCATCGAGCTACCAAGGAAGAAAGCTTACCAAACAACTGCTATGAAAATATTTATAGAAAAGGTATATGTTTGCTTGAAAAGCTTCCTTATCATCGCTGCAAAGTAGACATTTATTAAGAGTATCTCAGTCTGGCACAAGGACACAAATGTAGGACTCCAATGAGTTTGCTATCGTTTGATTTATTTTGTTTGACAGTATATCAAAATCAATGGGTTATTTAATGCCGACAAGGTTTTAGGATAGGTTCGTAATATGTATTCTTTGTAAGACATTATTTTGTAGATCAGGTTTCATTGAAGAAATTTTGGATAAACAGAGTTTTTGACAAGAGTCAATTGTATTGTTGGTAATATTTTTTTCCATATATGGATTGCTGACAATATTTTTTAAATGTATTACTGGTATATTTTTTTAAATGTATTGCAGATATTTTTACTAAAAAATGTATTTTTATTTTTTCATAGTGTTTTGACACCTGTTTGAGGGTTAACTATTTGCCGATAGCTGGGAGCCTAACAGGTGCTACCACTCTGGGTCAGGGTGGACCTGGGAACAACAGTAATTCAGAGGTGGTTCCATGCTCCTCAAAAGCTCCCAATCAGAGGCCATGCTGCCGGATGCAGTTAATCGTCATTCCCAGGACGACACTCCAACAAGGATCGTATATTAGTACTAATAATGATATATTAGAGTCACTTGCTAACCGTTGCTCTATGCCATCGACATAAAAAAATGAAAGTTTTACAGATTTTTGTATGAATTTCTGAGTAGTGCAGTTATCATTATCGAAATATAATAACAACAAAGACGAGGACGTTAGTCCGACTGTAAATAAACGTCATTGAAGAATAGAACACAGAAAATAAAATTGGAAATGGAGAGGATGGAGGTAGATTTTTTTTTTCAAAGATGACGAAAAAATGTGGAAGAAAAGAAATGGTAAACAATCTGTTGCCGCCTTTCATTTTAGTCTCTCCTGCGCGACATTGTTTAATGATGCCATACATTCCTCTTCATCCGATACACCAAAATGGCGTTCGTCTTATTTCCTGTAATGAAAAACTGGTCAGCAAACAGACAGAAAAATACTCAGCTAAAACAACGGGGGGAAAAAAAACCGCGCATGCGCAAACGCGCATAATGCTTTATATAAATCAACGACTTGGAATATTACTTTCTGACGCTTACAAAAGCAAAAACAAATATCTCAGCAGACATACGTGCCCAATAATATTAATATCTACACATTTCTAAACATTTGAATATGTGCACGAAGACATCTACATTTGGATTTTTTTTTTCAGCTAACGACATAAAGTATATGCATTTATTGATGAAATGTCTCACGTGACATTCATAATGGCCCAATATTTTTAATCTACAAATTTCTCTCATAAACTAGATTATTTTCTTGTTTCTACACATACCACGTATATATTTAGAGATATGCACAAGCTACACATAAACAATATGAAACAACAGATTGGCAAATTGCATGTTTCACTGAAGGCATCTTGGCACAGAAGCAAAAAAGGTATGTAACATGTAACAATTGGTGCCATTACGCATGTCTCTATGTAATTCGGCAACCTTTCAGCAATGATAATTTCCAAAAGCCATAATAATCGCTAGGAATTATAGTTAATAAAATAAAAATACACCGATTTATTTACATATTAACCGACATTTTGTTTAATTTTGTCTATGGATGCCAAAATATTGAAGCGTATGTAGAAACGTATCCATGACTTCAATTATGTAAGATCAAACAAAACCAATCAGCTATGTCTGTTCACAGGTTTTTACATTCACAGCAAGACACTTATGTCCGCGTGCCGACAAGCATTTTCTCAAATCAATGGATTCTAGCGAATGAATACATTAGGTCTTAAATAAGGCAATATTTCATCACATCCAAATAACAAAAGCCACAAAATTTCAAGAATTTCAACAACAACGTCAACTAAAATGAATAGCAAATGTTACTACAAGGTGCCTAGTAAAAAAAAAGTTTAATTCAGAAAGAAAGTTATTTAGATATCTTGATTTATCTATAAACTGAACTATCATTGTGGATGTTTGAAATGTTTGCCTGAATTTTCAACAAAAAATTGTTAGCGTGGTAATCAGGAGTTAGTATCTTTGTGGATAACGTCAAGAGGAATTTCATTCCAAGATTCAGTTAAGTTTCGCTTCATTAAATCAATATCGACAATGGTTTTGCAAGTGAGTTCAAACAATTCTCCAGATACAGTAATCCATAACATTCAGATCTGATATGAACCAATTAGAACTGGTGTATTTTCTCGAAGAATCAATTTGCTGCTTTTTTACTAGGCGCTCTGTAGAATAGAAAATGGTGATAGAATCAAAAGGTCGACTTCTTAAAATATTCTAAACAAAAGGTTTGCATCAAAATCTACATTCAGTGCTGGATAATTTTTTATTAATTTAAAATTATCCATAATTTTTATTATTTTTTATTTTATTAATTTAATTTAATTAATTTAATAATTTTTATTATTTTTTATTTTATTTATTTAAAATTATCCAAATGTTGGAGAATTTTGTCTTTATTTTCAACTGAAATTAAAGCCAAAATACGACGTTTAGAACGGCACATGATTGAACATAATAGACATTCATTGTCTCTTATATTTAACAGTATATGTTTAGAAAAAATATATATATATATATGAAATGATTTGTCTGAACATTATTTTTGATCGATACTCGTATTTTTTTTTATCGATACTAGTTTATAATCAAACAGTATTATAGATTTATTTCTACCGGTCTGATTATTTTAAGATAAGTTTTTGTTACGAAAATAAAATTTTGTTCGGCTGGACTCGAACCTGCGACCCCTATCCACACATCGGAAAACACCATGTGATCTGGCGCGTCTTAGACCTCTCAACCACGAAGAATTAACGAAAATTAATCTTAATTTCCGTAACATGTTTACATTTGTTCACATTACAATACATTTCAGAGCAGAGATAAATTGAGTTATAGACTTAATTTGACTTCGTTTAGACTGATCGTCATTCGTGGTCGAGAGGTTAAGACGCACCCGATCACATGGTACTCTCCCCCATGTGGATAGGGGTCGCAAGTAGGAATGGCGAAGCCCGAAACGTTGCATTGGATATATCTAAGGCGTTCGACAGAGTTTGGCATGCTGGCCTTCTATGTAAACTGCGGAGCTATGGTATAACTGGACATTTGTTTGAACTAATCCAGACATTCCTCTCTAACCGCACAATAAAGGTGGTATTAAACGGACATGCCTCTCAGAACTACCATACAAACGTAGGTGTCCCCCAAGGCTCCATCTTAGGTCCTACACTCTTCCTGATATATATTAATGATCTCCCTGATTCCATAAGAGCCCAAATAGGTTTGTACGCCGATGACACCACAGTTTACTCTCGCCTCCAACAAAAATCTGGTGTAGGCGTCAAAGCTAACCTCGCAGCCGAGATTGAAAAAGACCTCCAATCCATATTGGACTGGGGTAAGAAATGGCTAGTAAATTTTAATGCTTCTAAAACGAAACTACTCTCAATTAACCATCATCGACAATCTCACCTACCTCCCATTAGCATGGACCAGGCTTGCCTCCCAGAGAGTAAAACACTACGCCTCCTTGGTCTCACACTTTCAGCGGACCTCAAATGGAATGACTATATCGAATCCATTGCTAAATCCGCTGCTATGAAAGTCGGTTCTCTGTGTAGGGCCCGGAAGTTTTTTCCGTCTAAATCTATCCTGCACATTTACAAATCTACCATCCGCCCGTGCATTGAATACTGCTGCCATATCTGGTCGGGTGCCCCTGCTGTTCTCCTCGGGCTTCTCGATAAGGTTCAGAGGAGGGTCTGTAATGTGATAGATACCGACTTGGCAGACCGCCTGCAGTCTCTCTCCCACCGGCGCGACGTGGCTTCTCTGTGTCTCTTCTATAAATACTTTCACGGCTTCTGCTCCGATGAACTTAGATCACTGGTGCCCCCTAAATACGAATTTGCACGAGATACTAGATTAGCAACTAGATCCCACTCTTTTACAGTGAAACCGATAAAATGCAGCCGTAACTTCTACTTCAACTTTCCTCGCACTTCCCGACTGTGGAATTCTCTTCCAAATGATTGCTTCCCCGACGGCTACAATCTCCAGGAGTTTAAATGTAAGGTCAATAGACACCTCCTAACACACTAACCTGCTCCCATTCTATCAAGCAATCTTCCCATCTGCCTAACCCTCATCCTCGCAATCCTTACTCATCTGTCACCTTCCTCCTGACATTCCCTATGTCTAACCACTCCTTCTCTTTACCTTCCCCTATGTAGCCCCATGCGCAATAGTGGCAGTGGAATGCCTTGCTTGGGGTGAGATGATTAAATTAAAAAAAAAAGTTCTAATCCTGCCGAATGATACACATTTTCGTAACAAAAATTTATCGTAAATAATCAGGCCAGTAGAAATAAATGTATAATACTGTTTGATTATAAACAGAATATCTACTTAAATACGATCATCGATCAAAAATAACGTTCAAACAAATCATTTCAAATTGTCGCTTGTTTATAACCAGTTTTGTTAAATTTCCGTAATATATATATCTATATACAAGTTGTCATTATCGCACCAAACTATAATACATTTAAAAAAATATATATTTAACTCATAAAACGGGATACAATAATTTCACAACGTTTAAAATCTAAGTGCCTTTCGACCGACCCTTCTTCAGAACAAAAAACGTTGGTAATTTAAGACTAAGCAGCTAATAAGAAAAATGTATATTTAATCATGAGCCGTTCTAAACATCGTATTTTATGTTTAATTTCTGGTGAAAATAAAGACAAATATTGTTCAATATTTGGATATTTTTTATTACGGTGGTCCTAAGCTTTTGACTCATATGAGCCATCTTCAGAGTGGTTGTTTGGACATTGACATAAAGATATTCACCATCAAAAATGTCATTCTCCTGTGTTGACATAAAACATTGCTATGCAACGATAACAGTCACCGAATAGCAGAAGTAGGTCGTAAATTAGAAATACGGTTCTATGACGCCATACCACGTGAAAGACCGAAATTTTAACAGAACTATATGTCTAAATGCAATGTAATGTGTCGTGACTATTTTGAAATGTGATTTTATTAAATGTGGATTGCTTTAATTTAATTTTAGATGGCCTACAATATGTTTGAATATATATATATATATATATATATATATATATATATACTATAGTCATTCGCAGACAGATCTGTTTTGCTGTATTACAGCTCATCAGTACGGCTTAGACTCCGGTCGCTTCCTAACCCAGTATTGAAACCCGACCGAATCGGCGTCAGTCGGCGATTCTACCACTAGGCCACGAGCGTCCGGTAAAAGAAAGCAGGCTTATATATAGATATCTTCAAAACTTGAAATTCAATGTCAGTTTATTTCTTCTATCTTAATTCTTATTGTTTTAGTGCCCTTCCCCCTTTAATAATGTTTTCTTTTTCTCTTATTCTCTGACACTCAGTAACTCTTTACGTCTTAGTGGCTTTATTACTTTGATTGGGGTGAAATGATTAAAAAATGTCACCATGTTAAACCTTTGTATAATTTATATTCATGATCATAAAAAGGTAGACTTAAGCGGCCTCTTTTTTAGGTAAGTATAATTAATCTTGTCTTTTTTATTTAGTAAAAATCTATTCAAACAACACAGTTAAAGTAGGTCAGTCAGTTAAGTGCCGTACGTGATACACGCTTGAGCGATCATGTATCGAAAGAGACATGACTGACTGGGCAGAAGGTTATCTCGCAGTAGGTTGCCATTACTTTCTGCGGTAGACTGGTTGCCAGCCAGTGCTATAGAACCCAATTTGCCCTGTTATTTAACCCATAACTGGAGGGAAGAGACGGATTAATACCTTTCTCAAGGGTATTTGCGCGTAAGTGTAATGCAAGAAATTCAACTGTAATTCGAACTCGGTTCCCCGATTTCTAGTTCCGAGCCGATATCCACTGCACCACAATACACATACAGTAGTATTCGCCTGTGAACTTTTCAAGTGTCATACAAGTGTTAACATTAATAGGGGTGTCATAGTCTGTGTTCTCTCAGGTACAAAGACCTTATTTTCAGGTCTTCATTCTCTCATCAACTTGATGCGCACACTTGTTGAATGATACCCAAGTTATCGAGATGTTAATGCAAAAATAGTTTTCGTTTTATCTTCAGTCAAATCAGTCAGTTAAGTGTCATATGTCTGGTGAATACGGCGTGTGGAGGAAAACTTCCCATTCAAGCGTTTCCAAGTAGGTTCTCACCCGTTTTGCAATATGGGACCTAGCGTTGTCATGTTGCAAAATCACTTTGTTGTGTCTTTGCACGTATAACGACCATTTTCTTCAACGGTTGCCTCAAATGACCCAATTGTAGTTGATAGCAATCTCCCGTGATGGTTTCTGTCCGTTTGAGCAGCTCATAACAAACTACATCCAACTGATTCCACCAATTGCAGAGCAGAAGCTTCGAACCATGAATATTCGGGTTTGTTGATGCACGGCCGAGCTTAACTCAC
The DNA here is from genome assembly GCA_037127315.1 of Ascarosepion bandense. Lineage (NCBI taxonomy): Eukaryota > Metazoa > Mollusca > Cephalopoda > Sepiida > Sepiidae > Ascarosepion > Ascarosepion bandense. Next base: position 1,007,482 of record JBBBDQ010000882.1, read on the forward strand.
AATCTACAACGCTTAGGGTTATCGTAGTGTATCCACTCTTCAACGCTGGTCACGACACTATACAAAAAAAAAACAACTTTAATTTTCTTCCGTTGAAGCAGATGTTCACACGTGACAAGACGCCGTTCGACTTTAACTCGTACGGCACCCAATGTCATTGCTTTTGAATCATTCCTAATGCTTTCGAGCGTGGTCGAGTAGTTAGAAGGTTCGTTTTCTGACGCGAGTTTGCGAGTTCGAATCTCACCAGGGTCGATTTGTCAGGAAGGTGACTTTTTCATGTTATCGGTTTGAAGGAGACGATCCTAGCGTGCGGCACCTTTGGAAGTGCCTGAAAACCATGATGTGGGTTGATCCAAGCCTTGTGAGTGAATGTGCCTGAGCAAGCGTCTGCAATGGGGATTAGCTAGTCGCCCTAGTAGACAGGTATCCTCGAATACAAGTTGCCAGCCATTATATATTATATATAGAAAAAGAGACAGATAACTTGTCCACACATGTTATATCAAGTCCATATATTCGACCGGAAGCTTTACACACACACATACCCATAGATAGATAGATAAAACTGCTTGCTATGAGCTGGTACTACGTATAGGAAACTGGTCACTGAACTCCAAGATAAATACATGAGCATAAAATATGGCGATCAGTAATCTGAAACAGTTCTTGCAAGATATGCGTCTTATGCCCGAGAGGCGTATGTATGTAGCCATGTTGACTGAGTGTTTGGGCACTTAGTATAAATCTTACTGATTAGCAATAAGCTCAAAATCGAAACGGCTCTGATGGGAAGAACGAACAATCATACAACTGGAAGTTCAAACTTGAATCTTACCCATCAGGCTTCCAATATTCTTGAACGTCGCTTTCAACACTTCAGTCACGATAGCTTCGATGATTATTATACATTTTAACTTGTGTACATCTTAGGAAATAAGTTCATACACACTTGGCTGATGCAATTATTGACGCGTAAATAACAAACGAATTACCGAATTACACACTAAGAACAGGGTGTGCCAAAGTTTTCTCTGTAAAACGAATAAATTGGACTGTCATGCTTATTTAGCACACTTGGCTAAGTGCAGAGCAGGACCACAAGTATAGAACACCTGGTGAAGCTCAAAATCATTATTGTAAATGTGATTGTAAAGGGCAACCCAAAATGCCAAATAAGGGTCGGGGATACCAGAATCAAGAAGGTACAAAAATTTAAATACCTGGGAAAGAAGACGGAAAGTGCGACACAAAGATGCGAAGGCGAATTGGCATGGCGAAGGAAGCATTCCAGAAGTTGAGTAAAGTATTAAGAAACAAGACAATTTCACTAGAAACAAAGAGGAGAGTACTGGATTGCTATGTGATGTCGGTTCTTCAATATGGCAGTAAATGCTGGACAATACCATCAAAGATGAAGGAAAAACTTGAAGCAACTGAAATGTGGTTCTACAGAAGGCTGCTGCGAATATCATGGATCGAGCATGTGAGCAATGATGAGGTCTTGGAAATGATGGAAATAAAAATGAAATTAATACTGAAAGCATCAGGAAGAGATAGCTGAAGCTTCTGGGACACGCAATGAGGAAGGAAGGCTTGGAGAACCTGATACTAACAGGCCAGATAGAGAGGAAAAGAGACAGGGGAAAGCAACGGAAAACATATTTGAAGGACCTGATCAGGTGGATGACGGAAGGAGGATTTCATTGTGTCGTGCTCAGAGCCACCAGGGATAGGGAAAAGTGGAAGGCCATGATCGCCTACGTCCTGAAGGGACAAGGCACATAGAAGAACGCTTACTCCAAGGCGAAGTAAGCACCTTAACGTAGTGTAATGATTAGTAAGCTTGTTTCGCTGGAACAATTATGACTGAGCAGTAAAATTTGAAATGTGGTTCTAGGATGCTGAGGATACCACGGATTGAACATGTGAGTAACGACAGGGTTTTGGAGAGGATGGAAACGAAAAGGAATCTGATACTTAGCACCAGGAAAAGAAAGCTGAAGTTCCTGGGATTTGTATTCAAAAAGGGAGGGCTCGGAGAATCTGATACTCATGGGACGGATAGAGGGAAAGAAAGACGGAGGAAAACAACGCGTGACATACTTGATAGACTTGAGTAGATGGATGGCGAATCAGAGTTTGGGATGGGCAACATGAGAAAGAGTGTTAAGAGATACAAGGGATAAGGAGATGTAGAAGGCTATGATCTTTTACGTCCTGAAGGGACAGAGCAGACAGAAGAAGAAGGGAGTTCGATCAACACTGGGTGCCCCGTATTTTCGATCTTGTACCACATCTGAGCTATGCTCAGAACATTGCTACCCCAGGGTGGGGTGCTCGGTTATCTATGAAATTTATCTTAGTCTGGCAAAAGAACAAAAATGAAGATTGAACTAGGTACAATAGTAACGATCGGTGAGGCTAGCTCGTTAACTATTACTTCACGAATGGGAAACCTGTCAAAATCTGTATGACCAAAACCTGGTAAATAATCTCTCAATTCTACTCAAACAGTTTCTTTTCTCGCACCTCCCGCCCGTGGAATTCCCTTCCATTTACTTGCATTCCCGACAGCTACAATCTCCAAGAATTTAAATGTAAAGTCAATAGTCATCTCCTATCTCACTAAACTGCATCCTCTTTCTCGTGCTCCTTTCTCTGTCCACCCTACTCTCATCAGTATTCTCATCCTTCTCTTACCCACTTCCTGACACCCATATAACCTGTCACTCTTTCTCATAACTTTCCTCCCATGTAACCCCCTGCAAAACAGTGGCAGTAAAATGCCTTGCTTGGGGCAAGATTATTATTTTAAAAAATCCTCAATATACTTCGGTTGTTTCAACTCTTTCTTTAATCTTGGATGAGATTGTTTAAATTGCCTATCATTCGCCGCCATATTGAAGGACAGACATCACATAACAATCCAGTACCCTATTCTTTGTTTCCAACGACATTTTCCTGTCTCTCGATTCTCTATTCAGTTTTTGGAATGCAACCTTGGTGATGCCAGTACGAATGTCAGTGTCGCACTTTCCGTCTTCTGTAGTTTCTTTTCTGTGTTTGCTATCAGCACTGTAACACCTGCATGTCTTATATTGTTCAGATTGTGGTCGCCACTGATGAATCCTGGTCGGACTTTTACTTCTCTCAGAATGTTCGCGCTATTTAAGGTGCATAGATCTCGTGAGAAGATACATCATTGTCTTATACTTCTTCAGTTTGTATATCTGCTGAATTCACTCGTCTACTGCCAGTGCAGGTTCTTGATTATTATGCCTTTCCCGAATATGTCAAGGTTGCCGAGCATCTCTGTCAAGTCTTTGTGACGTACTTTATCCAACGCTTTTGCGTAGTCTATTAAACACGGATACACATCCTTCTGCATTTGTATTGCCCATTCTGATAACATTCTGAGCATAAATATAGCGTTCCTTGTTCCAGTGGCCTTGACGAAACCCCACTTTTTCTCCCTATCTCTAGCCTCTTTCTACTGTCCGCTTTATTCATCAGAATTCGGGTGAAGAATGTTGTTATATAAATCGTTAAGTTGATTGTTCCTAATAAAACCAATAATTTTCCAAGCTTACATATTTATCAAGCATACCTAAAAATAAAAGGAAAACGGTTAATTTCCATCATTTCCACATCTTGTAACATAACAATATGTTGCACATGAAAAACTTCTCTTCGTATATGAAATATCACGTTTTTAAATGTTTAATGATTTTAGTTGATCGTATGAATATTAAGCGTTTTTCCCAGTAACCAAGAACTTTTTGATTATAGATACTTCATTTCAAATAAAATTCAATTAACTTTTTTTGCCTTGATAAAGTAAATCAGTAGACGCAACGCGTGAGAAAAAATATAGTATTTCTTTTGTCTTCTTTTTTTTTAATCTTTCCTCAAATTATAACTGAGAATTTATATATATATATATATATATATATATATATATATATATATATATATATATATGTGTGTGTGTGTGTATGGATTTATTTTCAAAATGAAGATCAAATCTTATCAAAACCAGAGACTGATTAGTTTAATAAAATTTTGATGATTATAAATGTGGTGGTGGAGGCGGGGACAACCAAAATTCTGGAGGGACTTGGCCCTTTCTGCAGACCCCCGTAGAATTACCACTGGTTGTTTCTCCTACAAAGTTAAATGCAGATTTGATTCCTGTCGGAGTGCACATTTCTTTATTGAGATATGTTGAATGCACAGGCCAAATAACATAATACTTACTGGCTAAAACAAAATAGGGGTGCATAGTTAAAATAAGAATATCCACTATATTATATATATATATATATATATATATATATATATATATATATATGACTATTTACGCTCACACACCTTGATTGAGCTCTCTGGAAGAATGGTATACTTTGAAAAACAGTAGCTACCCTGGCATGTACGCATCGCTCATTCACTAATGAATTAGAGCACTCTGGCTATTGAGCGTGTATAATGATAATATACATGCTAAAAATCCTTCTTCTACCGAGCGCCCATAGCCCAGAGGTAGAATAGCCGACTGACGCCACTTCGGTAGGGTTTCAATCCTGGGTTAAAAGCAATCGGAGTCTAACCTTACTGATGAGCTGTGATACAGCGAAACAGATCTGTCTGCGGATGACTATATATATATATATATATAATCTCTTCTTGACTGCAAAGTACCAGTATCAAAGCCGACCTGTCTCCACATTGGCAGCCATCATGCTGTGTTTGCACTTGAATATTTGTTGTCGTTTATAATTCTAGTTTCAAGTTTTTGTTTCTTTTCTTGCCTTGTCATAAGGGGATGCACAGAAGACACACCCCCACATGCTGACCGAACGAGCACCCTTCCTTGCTTGTCGACAGCCCGCTCTCCCGGCAAGATGGCGCCCGATATGACGGTCGTGCTCCATTGATCGCCGTCGTCTGGTGTGAGACCAAAATGGGTTCGTTGGTAGGGAGGGAAAGAAGGAAGGAAGCCGGGCAAAAATTGAAGACCAGGTGACGCCACTCGCTTATTGCTAAGCTACTGCCTCGGCTTGGGTGACGGACGAGCGGGGTCTTGGCATGAACAATAGCCAAGTCGCTTGAAGAAAGAGGCTCGGTCGAACAGATTGTTTCATCAAATCCACCGCAGGAGGTGGTGGTGGCGGCCGCGGCTGAGGTTGATCCAACAACCAAGTGGCCGATGTGTGTTTTGCTTTCCAAACACTTCATCTAATTAGAACGTAAAAATGGCAAATGGAGTGTTTGAATTTGTAAATCATATTCCTTGTGGTTGCGATGAGAGAGCTCATATTTGTAGTCAGCCATATGTACTGGATTAAAGCAATGGTCAGCGAAACAAAGCGAGTAAATGACTTCTGTTGGAGTCAGGAAGAGTGATAGGGTCAGGTTGGGTGGTTCAGCAGGATAAAGTTAACGTTAGGGACTAAGGAGTGTTTATAAGTGATCACAAAAAACGGCGCACAAATCTACAATGCCTTTAAAACGTTACGGATTTTTTAGAACTAACAAGGAACATGGAAAGTCTTATTTAAAGATTACAACATATTTTTAAATGTATGAAAGATATTTTTTTTTATTTTCAAAATGTGTGTTAGTTTTTGGGAGGTGACGTTTTTGTGCAGTGCATTTTTTTTTTTTTTTTTTTTTTTTTTTTTTTTAGAGAGAGAGCGACTTAAAAAAAGAAATACGATACATAAGGTTTAAAATGCATTTAAAAAAAGATCTTTCTTGGGGGTTCCATTTTACTTTTATTTCAAAGCTAAAAGATGAAATTTACTATTCCTTGAAAGCAAAATATTTTACTGTATTTCAAACCGAACTAAGATTGACTGGAATCGTTTTCTATAATCATTTTCAATAAAATCAGCATATTCGACCATTTTGAGATATTTGTAAACAAAAGTAAGATCTTTGGTTTAAAAATCTTTCAAAAATAAAATATTTTCTGAAACGTTATCAGAAAAACATTAGGAAGTTTAAAGTTTAATTCATGGAACAAATATTACTAACTTTGAGCATAAAACGTAGTAGAAAACATTATTTAAGGACGTGGATTTGTTTTCTAACGTGTTGAATGGTTTATTGACAGAATGACGTTTGAAAAAGTTAATTAAATAAGAACAGAAGTGATATAAATTAAAAATATTCTGAGGCGTTTTACGTAATGCGGCTTTTTAATGATAGTGTCCTGTATGAATATCTGTACGTAGAAAAATCGGCACCTTTATACAAAAAATAAACAATTTAAATAATTCTGAAAAACCTGGTTTAATTTTAGTAAGCTTTTCCATTTATGATTAAGAGGTGTATTTTGATTAACAATATCACTTGATCAATACAAGGTAATACTGAATTTTAAAATATTTTTTGTTATAAGTAAAATTTAAAAAATGAAAACAATTCTTGTAAAAATTAATTATTTTTCAGTTTTGTTACTAAGATTATCGTGTCCATAATATTCTTTTTATCCAAATCCAGATAATCCGTGAGAATCTTAGGGGCACCACATGTACTACAGTCGATGTAGAAATAATGTTTCTTTCAGCACGACGGACTGACGGAGCACAACCTACTTCAGGCTGGTTTGAATTCAGAGTTTTCCTTTTCCTAGACCGGTTGCCACCCAAGATTATAGAACCCAGTCTGTTTTGCTATTTACCCATAGCACAGAGAGAAGAGAAGAATTCATACCTTTCCCAAGGGTAATAGTACGTAAGTGAATGTAATGGATTGAACTGGAATCTACAATCCGAGCTGCGATCCATTACTCTACCATGCCTCCTCGTTTTTTATACTTAAAAGTAATTAAAAACTTTTCTAATTAAATAATGTCTTAACTTTATTGCCTTCTTTATTTTACGATCCAGAGCCGATTTTTTCTATGGATCTCGTTTGATAAAAAAAGATAATGATCTAAATTCTCCGAGAACTTTTCCTCATAAATAATATAAACATTAAGCCGTACATAAAATAATTTCTCGAAATTTCATAAAATTAAACAAATAAGGAATAACAGATCCAAAAAAGAAACATGTTTACCAAAATTTTCTAAAAAAAACATCTCAAAAACAATTTTTTTAATTTGTAAATAAGTCTTGATGTTTCATTAAAATCTGACAATTTGAGTTTTTTCAAAATTTGAAAATTAATGTTTTTCGTCGTAAAAGACGCAAGAAGAAACATTGTTAACAAAAATCTTGAATGTTCTAAAAAGGATTAAAAAATATAATTAAATAATAAAAATCCTTTGATCTTTCCTCCTAATAATAACATAAAGATAATGACTACAAAACTTTGTTTTTATTAAATACTGAGTATTTTTTCAATATGTATCCCCAGTTTTTAGCAAATCTTTGGAGTTACATATAGCTATCTAAAAAAAAAAAATAAAAAAGGAGTTACCTACAGTTTAAAATGCATATTACATATGAAAAATCTTTCTTTAATATTTTTAATGAGCAAAAGAATTTGCTCGATTTCAAACCAAATTTAATGTTTTCTTTTTTTTTCTTTTTTTGAGGGAATGATCGATCAAATCATTAAAATCGGGCATATTGACAAATCTGTCAAGAAAATATGATTCTGCTTTATTAAAAACCAGTGAAAAATAGTATTTTTTTATTCCAAAACTTTACTTCAGGGGGAGGGGGGTTAACTGATTTAAAGTTTCATTCATCTAAATTAAAACAAATACTCTTAGTTCAAAATATCGCGAAAAAAAATTTTAACACAGAGGTGAGTGTTTTTATGAGGTTATGACATATTTATCGATAATCAGATGCGTGCGAGAAACATGAAGGTTATGACATATTTATCGATAATCAGATGCGTGCGAGAAACATGACGGAGGAATACAACGTAAACGCATTTTTTAGATAATCTTTTTAACTACCAAGTATTTGTCTATGTTTCTGAGATGAGATATTGTAACTATTTACATTGTTTGAACTGTTGTCTTCATCTTTGCTACCATATTCACGACGTTTCGGCCGTTGTATGTTCGAGCCTTCTTCAGGATATGTCGGTATTTCTGAGATGAGATATTGTAACTATTTACATTGTTTGAACTGTTGTCTTCATCTTTGCTACCATATTCACGACGTTTCGGCCGTTGTATGTTCGAGCCTTCTTCAGGATATGTCGGTATTTCTGAGATGAGATATTGTAACTATTTACATTGTTTGAACTGTTGTCTTCATCTTTGCTACCATATTCACGACGTTTCGGCCGTTGTATGTTCGAGCCTTCTTCAGGATATGTCGGTATTTCTGAGATGAGATATTGTAACTATTTACATTGTTTGAACTGTTGTCTTCATCTTTGCTACCATATTCACGACGTTTCGGCCGTTGTATGTTCGAGCCTTCTTCAGGATATGTCGGTATTTCTGAGATGAGATATTGTAACTATTTACATTGTTTGAACTGTTGTCTTCATCTTTGCTACCATATTCACGACGTTTCGGCCGTTGTATGTTCGAGCCTTCTTCAGGATATGTCGGTATTTCTGAGATGAGATATTGTAACTATTTACATTGTTTGAACTGTTGTCTTCATCTTTGCTACCATATTCACGACGTTTCGGCCGTTGTATGTTCGAGCCTTCTTCAGGATATGTCGGTATTTCTGAGATGAGATATTGTAACTATTTACATTGTTTGAACTGTTGTCTTCATCTTTGCTACCATATTCACGACGTTTCGGCCGTTGTATGTTCGAGCCTTCTTCAGGATATGTCGGTATTTCTGAGATGAGATATTGTAACTATTTACATTGTTTGAACTGTTGTCTTCATCTTTGCTACCATATTCACGACGTTTCGGCCGTTGTATGTTCGAGCCTTCTTCAGGATATGTTGGTATTTCTGAGATGAGATATTGTAACTATTTACATTGTTTGAACTGTTGTCTTCATCTTTGCTACCATATTCACGACGTTTCGGCCGTTGTATGTTCGAGCCTTCTTCAGGATATGTCAGTATTTCTGAGATGAGATATTGAAATTATTTACACTATTTATATTGTTTGGACTGTTGTTTTTATCTATGTTACCATATCCACGACGTTTCGGTCGTTTTACGCTCCGACCTTCTTTGACTTTTACTTCGTTCACAGGGATAGGGTGTCCAGATGTCTCAGTATCAGTTTTATGAAAACATTTTTTTAATCATTTCACCCCCAAGCAATGTGGCACCGTAACTATTGCGCAACGGGTTACAGTGAGAGAAAAAAACGGGGTACAGCGAGTGTTGAAGAAATGATACGAGATGGATGAGAATCAAGGAGATAGGAAAATGGCAATTGCCGTGGCATTTAAACTTTTGAAGATTGTAGCTATCAGGAAAGTAAGTGAACGGAAGACAGTTCCACTGACAGGAAGTGCGATTAAAGAAACTATTAGTAGTGGATATCGGCTCAGAACGAAAAATCGGAGAGCAGTGTTCGAATTCCAGTTGAATTCCTTGCATTCATTTACGCGCAAATACCCTTGAGAAAGATATTAATCTGTCTCTTCTCTCCAGTTTTGAGTCAAATAGCAGGACAGATTGGGTTCTTTAGCCTTGGCTGGCAACCAATCTACCGCAGAAAGTAATAGCAACCTACTGCAGGATAATCTTCTATCCAGTTAGTCATGACTCTTTCGGGACATGATCACCCAAGCGTGTATCACGTATGGCAAGTAACTCACTGATTCAATGCACGGACGAATGGTAGATTTATAAATGTACAAGATAGACTCTGACGAGCAAAACTTCCTGGCCCGACCCAGTGACCCAAACTTCCGAACAGTAACTGCAACTATAGATTCGATGTAGTCGTTCCATTTCAGCTCGACTGAGAGAGTGAAGCCAAGGAGGCGCAGTGTGTTGCTCTCCAAGAGACTAGCGTCATCTATTCTGATAGCGGATGGAAAGATCCTCTAGGGTGTTTAAAGGAGAGCAGTTTTGTTTTGGAAGCATAAAAAATTTACGAGCCATTCCCTACCCCAATCTATCACAGATATATGAACACGAAATGGTCAGTTTTAGCAGTACTCTGTCACGTAACAACTACTTTTGGTACATGACAACAGCTCCAACAAACTAGAATAAAAGTGTGCAAGAGGATAACAACACATAGAAAACAGCCTCGGTCGCCCTACCCTATGTGAAGGTATTGTTGGAAAAATACAAAATATCTGTGATTCATATCACATCAGGACGATATTCAAAAGTAGTTAAGCACTTCGCAGACCCCTCATAGAGAAGAATATCCCAAGTTGGCATGTATGCCGATGACACAACAATCTACTCTCGCATCGATCAAAAACCAGGTGTGGACGACAAAGTGAACCTCGCTGCCGTACTTGAAAAGGACCTCCAATCCGTAGTGGCCTGGGGTAGGAAATGGCTAGTAAATTTCAATGCCTCTAAAACGAAGCTGTTATCAACTAACAACCATAGACAATCGCATCTACCTCCCATTAGTATGGGACAGGCTAGCCTCCCAGAGAGTAAAATACTACGCCTCCTTGGCCTTACACTTTCGGCGGACCTCAAATGGAATGACTATATCGAATCCATTGCCAAATCTGCTGCTATGAAAGTCGGCTCTCTGTGCAGGGCCCGGAAGTTTTTCCCACCTGAATCTATTCTGCACATATATAAATCTACCATCCGCCCGTGTATTGAATATTGCTGCCATATCTGGTCGGGTGCCCCTGCTGCTCTCCTTGGGCTTCTTGACAAAATACAAAGGAGGATCTGTAACGTGACTTGGCAGACCGGCTGCAACCACTCTCTCACCGGCGTGATGTGGTTTCCCTGTGCCTCTTCTACAAGTACTTTCATGGCTTCTGCTCCGATGAGCTTAGATTACTGGTGCCACCTAAGCATGAATTTACACGAGATACTAGATTAGCAACCAGGTCCCACCCTTTTACAGTTAAACAAATAAGATGTAACCATAAATTCTACTCAAACAGCTTCTTTTCTCATGCTTCCCGCCTGTGGAACTCCCTTCCACAAGTCTGCTTTCCCGACAGCTACAATCTCCAGGTGTTTAAATGTAGGGTCAACAGACACCTCCTATCACACTAACTCCCAATTATTCTCAGAACACTCTCATTTACCCAACCCTCATTCTCGGTATCCTTACCTGCCTATCACCCACCCTCTGATATTTCCTATATTTAACCATTCTCGGTATCCCTACCCGCCTATCACCCACCCTCTGACATTTCCTATATTTAATCATCCTTTCTCCACTCTATGTAGGTCCCTGCGCAGTAGTGGCAGTGACATGCCTTGCTCGGGGTGAAACGCTTATAAAAAAAAAGGACTGTGTGTACGCCATCCCATGCAGCTGTGGTCAAAAAAATTATAAAGGAGAAACGGGCCGACCAGTTAAGATAAAATTGCAAGAACACCTTAAGGCAGTAACACGCGGGAAAATAGAAAAATCAAGCGTAGCTGACCACATACGTTAGGAAAAGGGAAATTACCGCCCAACCCCGTAGGATGAAGTTGAAATAAAAGATAAAAAACACCACTGAAAATTACGAAAATTAAGGAATCAACGCATATGCTAGGCCACAAATATCTCTGGAGCCGGCCAATCATAGAAATGAATACAATATGGGAATCAGTGATACTTAGTACTAAAGATAAACAATTAAAAATAACGAAATTGTAATATGAGCTCTGGTACAAATTGTTACTGAGACATTAGGTTTATTAATCCCCCAAATCCTAAACTCATGGCTCTGTCGATAAAAAGCATTTGTTGGATCCAGTTGTGAGTTCAATATCTGGCTACAAACGTCGAGTGTTCAGTTAAAGGAAGATAACTAATACTGAGACACGTGGAACAAGAACAATCTACTCTGTGAACGAAATAAAGTGTTTATTTCGAAATGGTGACAATGATGAGGACAACAGTACGAACAATGTAAATAATGTAAAAAACTACTCATTAGTTTAAAAAAATAAGACATTCTAATATTTTATTGATTTTTTGATACTTTGACTTTAAATTATGAAGACACTTGTCAAAGAAATGTTAGAAAATTGACGATAAATTTGCTCTAGTTACCACACTTAATCTTAATTTTTAATAATGTTGTGTATATGCTCGCAAAAAAAAAAATTCGAAATCCATTTTTAAAATACTGGGAATTGTAGTAGCTTTTTCATTTATGATTAGTAATTTTTTTTTTTTCATAACAATGTCATCAATCCGCTACATAGCAATACAGAAATACAAATGATTAAAAAATTTTTTGACTATTTATGTCATGTACTTTTGCTTTGTAGATAATGCCTTTTCTATTACAAAGTCCGCTAAGTAGGCATTTATTTTTGTGTCTACATTTACATTCTTTCTTAAATATGTTGTTTTGTACGTCGTTATTTAGGTTTAGGCATCCTGCACATATATATATAAGAAAAATTAAGGCAGACACGTTATTTCATGGAAAATCGGAAGTATATGCCGATTTCAGGCGAACCATCATCAGCTTCCGTCTTTATTGTACAAAAAAGACGGAAGCTGATGATGGTTCGCCTGAAATCGGCATAAACTTCCGATTTTCCATGAAATAACGCGTCTGCCTTAATTTTCCTTATATTTGCACCATATGTATTTATATAAATGTATATTTAGAGTTCACTTTGAGAATTATGCTACCACTGTATGTACTAGATACTCCTTTGGATTTTTCTTTATCTACACCGCATGCTGATAGATAGATAGATAGATAGATAGATAGATAGATAGATAGATATAAAATTTGTTTTTAACTAAAATTAATATAGTTTACATTGCGACACGGAAATTTCCATGTTTCGAGATATTTTTTAATCATGTCACCCCAAGCAAGGCATTCCACTGCCACTATAGCGCAGGTGGTTATATAGGGAGATTGGGTATAGGAAATGTCAGAAGAAGGGTGATAGACTAGTTAGGATGTACATAGGGAGAGAGATGGAGAGAATGGGTGTGAGTTAGTGTGTTAGGAGGTGTCTATTGACCCTACATTTAAACTCCTGGAGGTTATAGCCGTTGGGGAAGCAAGCATGCGAAAGGGAATTCCACAGGCGGGAAGTGCGAGAAAAGAAGCTATTGGAGTAGAAATTGCGGTTACATTTTCTTGGTTTCACTGTAAAAGGGTGGGACCTAGTTGCCAATCTAGTATCTCGTGCAAACTCACACCTGGAGGGGCACCAGTGATTTAAGTTCATCAGAGCAGACCTAGTCATCAGACAATGTTAGTTTATTGTTGTGAAAATGATTTTCTGCACACACAAACACACACACACACACACACATATATATATATATATATATTCATTTGGATATATATATATATATATATATATATATATATATATATATATACAAATGGATAAAGAACGAAGAAAATAATTGCAATGTTCAAAACATTAATCTAAAACAGTGGTTAATATAAAATTAGAGCAACTAAGAGTCGTAATCAACGAGAGAGAGATGTCATGCATTCTCACCTCTTTTCTCGAGGTTTAATATTCAATTCTGCGGACTAAAAAACATACACCTTCCAACAATACTCACCGCCGTCTCATAAAGCTAAGACGTTATATTTTGGTATACAGTTTGTTTTCGTTAAGAAATTGTAGGATATTATATAGCCTACTGTCATGAAAGACTTATCTTAGTCGTTTGATTGATTTCATTAGGCAGTATCTCAACCTCCGTCGGTTATTTAATGCTGATATCTAAATATTTTGAACGCAATTGCATGCCTTCAATTACAGATAAAATGTATTGTTGGTTAATCTACTATAAAATCTACTGCTGACAATTCTACTATAAATAGGTATTACTGGTCATTTTACTATAAAAATGTATTTTTATATTTTAATATTTTTTGTTTTGTTTGGGGTTTCACTATTTGGTACTAGCGGGGGTAATAACAGGTACTATCGCCCTGGCAACAACAGCAATTAGGAGGTAGTTTCACGTTCTTCAAAACCTATAATATACCGATTAGAGGCCTAGTTGAGACGGAAGTCAATCAATAACATAAAATCAATCAATAACATAAAATCTTTCAAGTTCGATTCGTGCATATTAACATTTCAGACTTCGTACTGAAGCAATAATCAATGTTTTCTTTTTTGAACTGGACACAGAGTGGATAAAAACTGTCCAAAAGTTCCTATAATAAAGGGATACAAGACCCTAGTCAACCAGAACAAGATAATTAAGTTATCTACTAGAAAAAAAAAAAATTAACACAACTAACCTAATCTTCAACAATACATGCAAGATGTAAATTTCTGAGAACTAATATTATTTATGAGGTTGCATGTCCGTTAAGGAACTGTGTTTGTGATCAAACTAACCTCATAAATAATTATATTGATCATGACACCACATGCCTATCTACACGACTCACGTTATATCTCTCTGAATATAGTTCATTAAGAGTCATTTAAACACACACGGAAACCTACTAAACTCTATCCGCAACATAATAGTAGAAAACAAAATTAATTAGAAATAATGGAAACACCAATGACAAAAGTGAAAAAGTCAACACTCAGTAACATTAATTATGAATACGGTCACAATGTGCTGACCATGTTTGGAAAATCAAACATTCATATAATTTCAGATACATACATGAAAAAACCCACCTACTCAGCAAAAAATAACAAATAAAAATCGTCCTTGATAGTGGATAATAGAATAACCGAAAGCGCTCGGATATGCAAAAATTTTTGACTGTTTTTCCACACTTTCTGTCCAAAAAGAAAGATTGCTGTCCAAAACCACAACTATATATATATATATGTATATATATATATATATATATATATATATATATATATATATATATATATAGATAGATAGATAGATAGATAGATAGTATGTCAAAAAATTCCGAAATTTACATTCGTTGAATGGCCATTTCAGTTATTAAAATTGATCAAGGTGAAGGGCTCAATGTAAATAATATTATCTATTGACAGAGCCAAATGGCTCTGTACTCTGCAAATACATAATATTATTTACATCGAGCTATTCACATTGATCAATTTTAATATAAATGAAATTAATATTAATAGGATCTGATTTGTTTGTTTTTTTTTACTTATTTGCTCATCCTTTTGAAATTATATATATATATATATATATATATATATATATATATAAGTTTAACTTTATCGCTAAACTCGTTCCGAAAAACACTCCGACTAGATACGCGGAAGGAAAAAATGGCAATAAAAAAAGAAAGAGCTAAGCACTTGAACATCAGTCAAGTTACGTAGCACAAAGAAAAACCTAAAACAAACCGAATATAGTATATATATATATATATATATATATATGTGTGTGTGTGTGTGTGTGTGTGTGTGTGTGTGTGTGTGTGTGTGTGTGTAAATTTATATGTAAATTTGTCTTTGAACACGTCTTGAAAAACTCACCGAGTACAAACGCGGAGGGGGAAAAAATGGTAACAAAAAAAAAAGGAACGAACTAAGCACTTGAACATTAGTCAAAGTACTAGTCGAATGAAAAAAAAAACCCCGAGACGAGTAACCTAACACGTAAAGTGCTCAAAACACAAGTAGAGCAAACAAAGTAAGTAGCTCACCTAGACAGCCAACGAACCTACCTACTTAGTAGGTTCGTTGGCTCTCTAGGTTAGCTACTTACTATTCTCTTTTCCAATCTTTTCACTCTTTTCTTTTTTTGTTTTTGTTTTTCAGTTGGAGTAGATAGACTAAACTATCGCCCGGTTCACACTCCACCCACATCTATTGAACAGGTGAAGAGGCTCATCCCTTGTTTCCTGTTTAGGGTGCGGTTTCCGGTTTTCTCTTTTCCATTCTTTTTACCCTTACGTAGCCCCCTGCGCATCAGTGGCGTTATCGCCTTGCTTGGGGTGATATGATTATATATATATATATATATATATATATATTCAACATCAACTTGATTCTGGCCGGGATCGCAACTCGACCGATTTGGTGTAAGTTGGAGTCTCTACTTCCTAAGCCGTAGAATGAGAGAAGGGAAATTTTAGCGTCATATATATATATATATATATATATATATATATATATATATAGGTGTACACGCACGCCATTCACTGTAAGAACTCAATTCACTGCTGAAGATTAATGCATTTATATATATATATATACAGAGAGAGGAAGAGACAGAAGGATGGAGAGAGAGAGGCGGGGAGAGATCTTGTTGTCTAATGTTGACAGTTGTTCCCCTAATGTTCTGAAAGCAGTGTAAGCAACCAACAACCATTCGATGGGATGGTTACGGCTTCTTTCAAGAAACAGAATGTGCGTGACTGAATGTTTTCGGTGAATAACGAATTGAACTTTCCCATAACCACTAACTCAACACTCACTCCATTATTCAACCGCAAGCAGAGGCCAACGTCGGCTGGTAGACGATCAATTGCAGTTATACATGATAGTCACCAAGCTTCCAATCAAGGAATTCTCTTCTTACGACTCAGGGCCTATGTACGCACAACCGGTTTCTCTAGCGCACTCTATCACCCCCCCACACACACAAACACAAACACACACAGCCATATTAAAACACTAGTTTTTGTTCGATAACCGAAATTAAGCAAAGTCAACCCTAGTAAATAATTAGATGGTTATCCGCTTGGAAGTACTACATGCAGTAAACTTGGATGTTCTGGTGGTATAAGAATTGATATCTCAGAATGTGAAACCGGAGAGCTGTGTTCGAATTACAGTCAAGTTCGTTACATTCATTTACACGAAAATATCTTTGGAAAAAGTATGAATCCATCTCTTTTCTCTCTTGCTATGGGTTAAATAGTACGAGAGGCCGGGTCCTGTCGCACTGGTCGGCAACCAGTTTAGGAGAAGGAAACGTTGAATTCCAACCAGCCGGGAGAAACTGACGAAGATGGATGAACTTCGGCTTACATACAGCTAGGAGATGGAAAAGCTCATATTAAAAGAAAAAAAAATCGATAAAAGCTTGCGATTGCATTACCTTCTGACATGCGGCCAACAGTTGAGTACAGTTGTGCATGACAGGGTGTTATGACGAGGAAGGTGTGCACATTGTAGAGCACAAGAAACTGACCATTTGTTATATCCCGGGAGGGATAAACAGAGAAAGAATAGTGCCAGAAATAATTCTTAACACTGAGGATATATGAATAGGGATTTATTATACCTCAGTACAATAAACCAAATACATGTACACCAACGAACAGTTAACAAGAATAACAATCAAGAAGACAATGCCTCTGCATAGGACGTATGCGTCCGTCTTGTGAAGAATGCTTCCGTCTAATGACGTATAATTCTCGTCTAATGACGATGGCTTTCAACTAATCACAATCACTCTCGTATAATGACGAAGACACTCCAGTTCGTTCTAGTCCCGGTCTTTTATAACCCGGGTCATACCCATTCCTGAGTAGGACAGGATATTCCTCCCCAACACCATTTTAAACAAT
>JBBBDQ010000882.1:1027500-1032500 GCA_037127315.1 Ascarosepion bandense
TTGTACTATAAGCGTCTGCGAGTGTTCTTAGCTAGGTTTTCTGTCGAGGTACCCCCGGTAAATATCGAAAATCGATAATCCAAAAAATCGTGTTATAGAAGAAGTGGTCTGATTTTAATCAAATTTGATACACTCATAGACAAAGATATAAGAAACGATATTCAGAAGTTTCAAGGTTGCAGTTCTTACAATAATGCCGGAAATCGATAATATATATATTTAAAAGGCAAGATGTTTGTGTGTGTGTGTCTGTTTATCTGCCTGTATGTCTGTATTTTTTCAGCCCTTTTATTTTAGTTCTTGCTTTGGGTTTGGCTCTAAGTAGGTATAATTGTAGTTCTTAGTCTTAGCAGTGATACCATTTACTCAGAGGACTTATTTAGCCTTCAGAATTCAGTTTATGACGAAAAAAACTTATTTGATATCGATACCAGAAAATCAAAGTTTGACTTACATCCATTCATTTTTCTTTCAATCTACGGTTTCGCTTTAACTGGAAAAAACTATTGCTTTTTAGTCTTTCGTGCCAATGTCTAAAGAGTCTGAGCTCCAGGACCATGGATTAGTTTTAAAGCTTTCATTAAACCCGAGCAACGCCGGGCTATACTGCTAGTATCAGTTAAATAACCATGCAGCGTAAAACGACCGAAACAGATTAGCACAGCAGTCCGAAGAAACACTACCTCATCTTAGAAATATAAGCAAACAAAATAATATTAGTGAGTAAAAGTATCTTATATTTCACCAACTGAATTTAAATTTGTAAAATTTCGAAATAAATTCAGTCTGAAAATAGGAATTCGAGTTAACTTACGCAATAAAAAAAATTAGGTGTTGATTTATATCTTCAAATAAAGTCTTAACATTGTATTCACATTAAAATTATGAGCGCGAATAAACCTATTGCTGGCATCCGCAAATGAAAATGCATTGACATAACTCGTAGTCGACACGAGATAACTCGTAGTCGACACGAGATAACTCGTAGTCAGCGTCATAAAAAAAAATATCAACCAGAAATTTGATAATTATCAGTCTAGAAAGAAATTAACCATGTTTATGGCTTTAATTTTCTTATAGATGAAGTAGAAATTTAAAATATTGAATGCGGATAATAACCTGGCTATGACAAACTTTGGAACATGTATAATGTAGGTAACAGGGTTATAGGAGTGTTAGTGGTTACAGGCTCCCATTGTCTATAAAATGCTTCCGTAATATGTGTCTCAAATAGTCTCTGACAATAGTCTCGGAAAATGAGCGAACGGCCTTGTAACAAGCTTTTTCGTGTAGACGGAGCTCGACAGCCCCGAAAAGCAGTTTTATCTAGAGGGAGGAAAATACCGATTTTAAACCTCCGCTACCGTTCGGTCATATCCAAGCACGGAAAAGGTGACAAAAAACCGGAGTTGAACCGCGAAACCGGTTGACTGTCATCACTGACAACTTTTCGGCAGCAAGCGAAACGGTCCCCCATATATAATATCCTATATTTCTTTGGACTTTGTCAGTACGGCCAAGATTTGAGTGGGTATGTACTCCGGGAAGCGCACAGTCTCCATATACCATCGCCTAGGTCTGCGTCCTGGAGAGGTTACTCCAGTCTCACCACCAAAGGACTGAATTTTGACCAAGCAGGTAATCATCAGCTTATCTAAAAACCTGGGTAGATATGAAGAATAGTAACTAGACGGACACGTAAACTTCCAACCAGAGAGAGGCAGTTGAGAAATATTTAGAGGAAAGATAGCTTAGAAAATTTAATACTCAAAGGATATTTTTAATGCAGTCGTGGCAGATGAAAACAAAAAGTAACACAGTAATGTGGTTAAGGGAACGCATTATAGATCGGGGACCTAGATGGGTGACAAAAATCAAATATTTATTTGTGCAACGAGGGACAAGAAGGTATTGAATATCATGATTGGTTAAGTTTAGTGTTTTTATTACATTATTGTTAAAGAATTACAATGACTCCAAATAACCATCTTACAGGCAAATCACCTATCGGATAATCAAATATTGATGATATAATCTTTTGCTTCATCTTTGCTCTCCCTTAAGTATGTGGGTGATCATGGCTCTCCACGAATTCTTATCCTTTGCAGCTTTACGTATCGTTTGTCTCTTTACTATACTCCCAACTCCCTGTTCTGCCATCCATCTACACAGGCTCATTTGGTTGATTACTAACGATTTCCCCTTGGCCGTCTGGCCTTTAGTATATTCTTCCATGTGTCAAATTCTCCAAACCAACTTTTCTCATCATGCATCCCAGAAATTCCAACGATGACATTCTCATTCTAAGTACAACGGTTTTTTCCCATCTTTTTAGAAACTTCTTTACTCACATATTAAGTTCATGGTATTCTCAGCATCCTTCTGTAGAACCACGTTTCTCTTGACTCATATTCAACTAAGAGAAAATTGTACAGCATTCTCAACCGTATTCTTATCTTTTCTTTATGTGCCGCGTCCTTTCAGGACGTAGGCGATCATAGATTTCCTCCTTCAGCTATCCATTGTCGCTCTTAATATTTTTCCCCTGGGTATCTCTCTCAAACCCCACTCCACCATCGACCTGTTCAAGCCTATCAAGTAGGCCTCACGCTGCTTTCCCCTGTCTCTCTTTCCCTGTATCTTTCCTGTGAGTATTAGGTTCTCCAAGCCCTTCTTCCTCATTACACTGTCCCAGAAATTTCAGTTGTCTTTTCCTGATGCTAAGTATAAATTTCATTTTCGTTGGTGATAATGGTTTCCAAATCCCCCAATCGCATGTAGCTTTTAACACTCTTTTGTTACTCCTCCCAAACCCTGGTCTGCTATCTTTTTGCTCAAACTCATTAAGTATGTCATGCATTGCTGCCTCCTGTCTCTCTTTTCCTCTATCCGTCCTATGAGTATTAGATTGTCCAAACCCTCCTTCATTACGTGTCCCAGAAACATCTGTGTCTTTTCCTGATGCTAATTATAAGTTTCCATTTTCGTTAGCATTCGCTCCAAAATCTCATAGGAATATTGATATTGCGCAACAGTTTAGCGTACTTTTCTTTGTTTCTAACAAAATTTCCTGTTTCCTAATACTTTGTTTAACTTTTGGAAGACATCTTTTGCTATACCAATGCGCCGCCGGATTTCGGTGTCATATTTCCGGTCATCTGCCATAACGTTCATACTTTTTTTTTTAATCATATCACCCCGAGCAAGGCGGTAACGCCACTGATGTGCAGGGGGCTACATAGGAGTGAAAAGATTGGAAAAGAGAAAACCGGAAACCGCATTTTAAACAGGAAACAAGGGATGAGCCTCTTCACCTGTTCAATAGTCGTGGGTGGAGTGTGAACCAGGCGATAGTTTAGTCTATCTACTCCAATTGAAAAAAAAGGGAGAAGATTGGAAAAGAGAAAACCGGAAACCGCATCCTAAACAGGAAACAAGGGATGAGCCTCTTCACCTGTTCAATAGACGTGGGTGGAGTGTGAACCGGATGTTGTGGTTCAATTTCTGCATTTTTTGTTTCTGGCGTCCCCCACTACATAGCTCACATCTTTCACGTCTGTATGTTTTGCTAATGAACATACATTCCATCTTCTCCATTGATGGTTTGGTCCTGGGCATGACGATAAACTGCATCCGGCAACAAGGTCTCTGATTGTGAGGTTGTGAGGAGCATGGAAACACCTCTTAGTTGCTGTTGTCCCAGGTCAACTCTGATCCGCTGTGGTAGCACCTGTTAGGGTCCCACTATGAAAGTATAAAAACAGACTTTTATGAAATGTATATATAAACATTTTTGAAGGAAAAATATTACCAACAAAATGCCTTTGAAGGGAAATTCTTACAACAAAAATACGTTTCTGAAGGAAAAATGGTACCAACCAAAATACGTTTTTGAAGGAAAAATGTTACGACCAAAAATACGTTTTTGAAGGAACTAATGCTTCGGCATTAAATGACCCCCAAAGGAGTTGATATGCCGTAAAATAAACCAAACCAAACTTCATTGATGGTTTATCAGTTTTTTAGATGTAATAATATTCAACAGTATTAATCTTCATATGTTGCAGTTTATTAAACTTTAAGACTTCTGAATATTTTCTATCTGAAATATATTTTCTATCTGAAATATACTGGTATACAGTTGTCCCCGCCCCCTTTGGAGTTATTTTCTAGGTGCAGCTCATTTTTGCTACATTGCTACAAATATTGGGCACCCATTGATGATTTAGCTCACTAGCCGTAATTAATCTCCAAAACCAAGCTGGGAAACATTACACCGCACCGGATATATGTAGTCGAGAGCATACTGATTTGTTTCGGTGTTTGCTTAATATGATATTTGCATATTTGCGTGTTGCCATGTTTATCGTTGATTTTGTGGTTTCTGGGTTTGTAGAAGGATCTACTCGATTTCAATATTTATTAACGTTGTTATTTCTTTTTGTCTCCTTTTATTTTTGTGCCTTACCAAACATGCTCAGTGTCTCGACTTTACTCCTTAGCTTTCGCTAAGCACTGGTCTTTCGCTTTAACGCTATCTTCCGTTACAATAGTCGATCACTTTCTGTGCGGATTTTAACTTTGAAAAAGATCGATAAAATTGGCGAGATGGTGAGTGGTTCTGGTATAATTAATTAAAAACAACCAGTTTCTTTTGAAGAGCATCCGCTTAGAGTGTATGACTGGGTGCAATGGTGTTTAAACTAACGGATGATCTACCATCTGTGCTCTTAGGAAGATCCAAGATGGCAGATGATCTGTTATCTAGTGGTCTATTTTGCAATGAAACAATGTTATAATAAATTTAAATAAATTCTTTTGAAATCTATCACAACTAATTTTTTAAAAAAAGAAAAGTGATTTAATCAGCACCAAAACAAAGTTACTACATTAAATCTGAAGTCGGAATTTACAAAATAGGCTTCAAATGGTTAATAAAAATACATTTAAACATTATTTTTCATGGAGACCCGCATTTGTTATGTGCGTTGTAGATATCT
>JBBBDQ010000882.1:1037500-1097500 GCA_037127315.1 Ascarosepion bandense
TTAGATTTAGATATTGTACCTCCACTAATTCACTAAATAAACAAAAACAAAAAAAAAATCAGCCTAATATGAAGAAAAAAGGTACCAAATTTAATTAACAACGTTTTTCCATCAAAATGTTTATCTTATTAATAAGAACAAAGATCAATGTATTTTCAGTTATTTAAAAAAAAATTAATCCGTTCAAACAGGTTAAAATTTTGGTATGAAATCTCGTTTAGATTTTCGTCAGCGGGTAAACCAAATCGTTACTATATTTTACATTGGATAATGTAATAATACATGACGATTTTTTTTTTCCAGTAAAAAACAAAAAGGAAATTCTTGCAAAAATCAAATAACTGTCTGATTTTAATGAAATTTCAGAATTTTTTTTTTTTAAATCATATCACCCCAAGCAAGGCGGTAACGCCGCTGATGTGCAGGGGGCTACGTAAGAGTGAAAAGATTAGAAAAGAGAAGGCACATCCTAAACAGGGAACAAGGGATGAGCCTCTACACCTGTTCAATAGACGAGGATAGAGTGTGAACCGGGCGATAGTTTAGTCTATCTACTCCAATTGAAATGAAAAAAAAATGAATGAATAAATAAATAAACAAATAAATAAAAAGAAAAGTGAAAAGATTGGAAAAGAGAAAGCCGGAAACCACATCCTAAACAGGGAACAAGGGATGAGCCTCTACACTTGTTCAATAGACGAGGGTGGTGTGTGAACCGGGCGATAGTTTAGTCTATCTACTCCAATGACTTATTCACAAATGAATGAATCTGTTCGAAATTATTATTTTTAGAAAAAAAATAAAATAAAATAATGAAGTTTCAAGAAATTCAATTTTGTAGCGAAAATTTGTTTTATCAGTTAAAGGCAAGACTCCTTGGGGAATGTAAATCATTTATTTATTTTTTTTTTTAAACAGTTGGCCTTTTTCCTGAAAATCTACTCCCAATAGTAAAATACAAAAAAGGCAATAAAACGATGACATTATTTAATTAGATGAGCTTTTAATTTCTTTTATAAATAATATGTATTTAGGACATTATAGACTGAAGAAAAAATGTCGATGAATATTAAAATTTTAAAAGAATTGTTTTAATTTTTCTTTTTTAATTATAATAATTTATAAATTTTCAATCTTTTTAAAATTCTACAACACTTTTTGGCGCTTAGGTTATTAAATTATTACTTGGAGATTATATTTATTTTTCTAAAATTTAAAAAAGTCAATACAAAGCGTCGAGACATCGTATTTTTTAAATTATTTTAAATCTTTTTGTATATTTGAAGATATTTTTAGTATGATATTATCTGTGTTATATTAATAGATCATGTGTTTCAAGGTTTTTTCCCTTAATGAAAAAATGGATAATTATGGATATTTACCCCTTCCCCACCACCACTAGGAAGTGGGTGCGTCACAAGATCAAGGTTTAATATGGAGAGCCCGAACGCGTACGAGCGGGCAAGGCACAAAAATTGCTCAGTTCCGGCAACCGCCGGTTGTGCTGGCCTCGGTGACAAGCACAGGTCCACCTCTCTGGTTCACTGGGGTGGCATGACCTCAGGACAATATTCCCCGGGGCCGGGTACTTCTCATTATAATTTTTTTTCAATTGTATTCCTGTCCTCGGACAGAAATAAAACTGACCCGCACTCTGTCTTCGAGGAGATGATTTGAATCGCCACCCACCACAAAAAGTGGCAGGATAGTTTGAAAAAGATAATTATGACAATTCTGGTCACCCATACTTAGCATATCTCAACATTTAGCTGTCATTACGCATCATTCACTTATGACAAGGGTCAGAAGGATTAACGCTCCGTGATTAAGAAATAGTTTTATTCTAAATTTCATGCTTCTCTTCTTTTATGTGCCATGTCCTTTCAGGACGTAGGCGATCATGGCTTTCCACATCTCTCTGTCCCTGGTGGCTCTTAGCACGCTTTCTCCTGTTACACCATGCAAACCTCGTTCCGTCATCCACCTGATCAGGTCATTCAAATATGTTTTCCGTTGCTTTCCCCTGTCTCTTTTTCACTCTATCTGGCCTGTTAGTAACAGGTTCTCTAAGCCCTCCTTCCTCATTGCATGTCCCAGGAACTTTAGTTGTCTCTTCCTGATGCTCAGTATTAATTTCCTTTTCGTCTCCGTCCTTTTCAAAACCTCGTTATCGCTCACATGCTCGGTCCATAATATTCGCAGCATCCTTCTGTAGAACCACATTTCAGCTGTTTCAATTTTTTTCCTTCATCTTCGAAGATATTGTCCAATATTCACTGCCATATTGAAGAACCGACATCACATAGCAATCCAATACTCTCCTATTTGTTTCTTGTGAAATTGTCCTGTTTCTTAATACTTTACTCAACTTCTGGAATGCTTCTTTCGCTATGCCAATTCGTCTTCGGATCTCAGTGTCGCACTTTTCGTCTTCTGTTAGAACACTTCCTAGGTATTTAAATTTCTGTACCTACTTGATTTTAGCGTCCCTTACCTGTAATTGGCATTTTGGGCTGCCCTTTTTGCTTATGACCATGCATTCGGTTTTCTTGCAGTTTATTTTGTAGTTCTTTCTTGTCACTCTCTTCAGCTACTTTCTGTAGGAGATCTTGTAGTTTTCTTTCTGTGTCTGCTATCAGCACTGTATCATCTGCGAACCTTATATTGTTTAAATTGTGGCCTTCGATGACGAATCCTAGCATAACATCTAGGGTCCTCAGAATAGTCTCGCTGTATAAGTTGAATAGATCCGCTGAAAGACGTATCCTTGTCTTACGCCCATTTCAATCTTAGTATAATTGCTGAATTCGTTGCCTGTCCGTATGCAGGCAGTTTACTGCCAGTAGAGATTCTTCATTACTCTTAGGTCTTTCCCATATATGTCGAGGCTGCCAAGCATCTCCATCAATTCTTTGTGGCGTATTTTGTCAAACGCCTTTGCATAATCAATAAAACATAGGTACAAGTCCTTCTTCATTTGTATTGCCCTTTCAGAGAGCATCTTGGTAATAAATATGGCGTTCCTTGTTCCAGTGTCTTTGACGAACCTGCACTGTTCTCGTCTTATCTCTGGCCTGATTCTGTTTTTCTCTCTGTTCATCAGGATTCGGACGATCAGTTTTGTTACATGGCTCATTAAACTGATGGTTCTGTGGAATTTGCACTCGTTTGCTCCTGGCTTCTTAGGCAGCGCTATGAAGATCGACTTGCTGAGGTTATCTGGTATTACACCACTATTATAAATTTCATTTATTATTTCTGTAATTTTCTCTATACCAAATTCTTCCAGGGCTATCAGCAGCTCTATGACTATGCCCTCTGTTCCCGCGCTATAAATAAGTAATAGATTAATTTAACTTTAAATTTGCTCATTTTCTAAAAATAACGTGTCACGGATGTATAATTTCCTTTTGGCAAGATTTTTAAAACCGAGAATTAACTTTTGTTTACAAATGTGTCGATCGCTCAAAAAATGGCCGAAAAATAGAAAATTGTTCAAAGATCCAGATTTTAAATTCCAATCAATATAATTTTTGTTTGAAATACACCAGAGTATTTTGCTTACTAGTAAATAGTAAATTTAATCATTTAGCTTTCAATTAAAGCTAAAATAAAAGTTTCAAGAAAACATTTTAATTTAAAAAAAAATTAGTTTAAAAGTTAGATATCGAAAATGAATACAGGTACTTAATATATCGATCTAATAAAGTGTTTTCTGCTTTCCATGGATCATTTCGGAATGTGTAAAATAAAATTCGTACCCGAAATCCTTTTATACAAATAATTTTTTTTTTTCATATTATTTTAAATGTTTTTGTATCCCGTATCTGGTAATTTTATTTTCGTATCCAATACGCAAAGAAAATTCTAAGTTAATGGATTCTATTTTTTGTCCCATATTATTTCGTATTAGTTTAAAGATTATAACCGTCAAGAAATGATTTTCAAAAATTTATTTATTCATTTATAAAAAAAAGTTCGCTTAATACTTATATAGATTATTTCGCTATAATTCTAAACGGAATCGTATTTCGTGCTATCATTTATAAACATACTAACTGTTGTAGTCTTGAGAAAGGTACAATAACGATTTGTGAACCCAAGTAGTAAACTACCAAATACGGACGCCGTAGTACAAACCGGATTAATCGGTACAAAAGTGTCACTCCAATATTCACAACCATATACACACCTTGCTAATCAGTAGCTATGATTCTCATATAACAGACGGACTCATCCATCCTACTGTACCAAAAGGCTAGCAGGATATTTCACTACAACTCACCCTCCCAGATAATTTTTTCCATAATGAAAAAAAATTCTCTTCAATATTTTTTCCAATTAGGGTCAGGATTTAATCTTTGAAGTAGTTTCCTCTCCCTAATACTCTTTCTTTTCACACCTCTCTGAATTGGTGCTTCACATGTATTTTGAGGAACTGGTACCAGTAGTGATGTGAGACTTGGTACTTGGAAAGCATCATAAAGTACCTCCGTCGATAGTTCCAAGTTTGTGTTATAATAAAGTAATTTTGTCCGACTAATCTTGATACCTTTTAATAAACGTAGTTTCCCTTCTTCTAAAATGCGCTGGAAATGTTATGTCGTTCTCAGGGTAAATTAAGACAATGAATTTGCTATTGCCTCAGGGGAGAAAAATTAGTATCGCCCGGTTCACACTCCACCCTCGTCTATTGAACGGGTGAAGAGGCTCATCCCTTGTTTCCTGTTTAGGATGTGGTTTCCGGCTTTCTCTTTTCCAATCTTTTCACTCTTACGCAGCCCCCTGCACATCAGTGGCGTTACCGCCTTGCTCGGGGTGATATGATTTTAAAAAAAATTTCGTTCTTCCTTTTACTTGGACATTATCTATTCAAACAGTAATCTGATATCCTATTGTCATTTTAACATTTGTTCTGCTATTTCTTCAGTTCTTTGTTGTTGTCACACTATTCTTGCATTAACTGCAAACTGGCTTGTAGAATCTTAGTTAACTCTGAGAACTGTTCCATTCTTAGCAGAAAATATATCTATGCACAACTTCCAAAAAAGTAACTGTTCAAACAAAAATAATAGAAAAATAAAAAAATTTTTTTTTCGACAGCGATTGTTATAATTAACAAACACTCATTTGTGTTTAATTCACAATATTTGAATTTCTGTTTGGAAAAATGTTGCACTGACACCTTTTTACCTGTGGTCATCAACACTGTCGCATTCACCTAGAAAATATTTTTCTAATTTTTCCTTCCGTTTCAGATACGTGTTTGTTGCGACATTGATTTTTATCGTTACACGCTAAATTTAGCGATCGTCCGATTGAATTCACTGTGAATTTTTTGTTTCAATTTTTTTTTTTTCACTTGGTATGCTTCAAATACTTGGACACTCCGGTGTACTTGGCAAGTACTCAATTAAGTTGTTAGAAAATCTTTGACTCTTCACAAGTTTGTCACTTCATAATGTTTTTGGCGACTACTTGCTTGAGTTCTTTAAATTCTCGTTGCCACAAATGTATCCTTGAGAAAATTACAAGAACAAATTGTGCACCCAAGTGGTAAACTACCAAATACAGACGCCGTAGAGCAAACTGGATTATTTATAAGTAAATTTTGCTATTCCCTCGGTGTTAAAAAATAGTATTTCGTTCTTCCTTATACTTTAAACATTATCAATTCAAACAGTAATCTCGTATCCTATTGTCATTTCTCTTCCTGTTTTAACATTTGTTCTGCAGTTTACTCTCGCCTCGATCAAAAATCTGGTGTAGGTGACAAGGCGACCCTCGCTGCCGAGCTTGAGAAGGACCTCCAATCCGTGATGGATTGGGGTAAGAAATGGCTCGTTAAATTCAATTCTTCCAAAACGAAGCTGCTGTCAATTAACCACCACAGACAACCGCACCTCCCTCTCATTAGCATGGAACAGGCTTGCCTCCCAGAGAGTAAATCACTACGCCTGCTTGGCCTGACACTCTCAGCGGACCTCAAGTGGAATGACTACGTCGAATCCATTGCTAAATCCGCAGCTATGAAAGTCGGCTCTCTGTGCAGGGCCCGGAAATTCTTTCCGCCTGAATCTATCCTGCAATTATACTGCTGCCACATCTGGTCAGGTGCCCCTTCTATTCTCCTCGGGGTTCTTGACAAAATACAGCGAAGAATCTGTAATGTGATTGATACCGACTTGGCTGACCGCCTGCAGTATCTCTCTCACCGGTGTGACGTGGCTTCCCTGTGCCTCTTTTATAAATACTTTCATGGCTTCTGCTCTGACGAACTTAAATCACTGGTGCCCACCAGATGTGAATTTGCACGAGATACTAGATTGGCAACTAGGTCCCACTCTTTTACAGTGAAACTGATGAAATGTAACCACAATTTCTACTCCAACAGCTTCTTTCCTCGCACTTCCCGCCTGTGGAATTCCCTACCGCATGCTTGCTTCCCCGACGGCTACAACCTCCAAGAGTTTAAATGTAAGATCAATAGACACCTCCTAACACACTAACTCACACCCACTCTCTCCAACTCTCTCCCTATGTACATCCTAAGCCGTCTATCACCCTCCTTCTGACATTTCCTATACCCAATCCCTTTATGTAACCCCCTGCGCTTGGGGTGATACGACTAAAAAAAAAATCTATGCACAACTTCCAAAAAAGTAACTGTTCAAACAAAAATAATAGAAAAATTTAAATAAAAAAATTATTTCCGACTACGATTGTTATAATTAACGAACACTCATCTGTGTTTAATCTAAAGTTATTTATAAATGGAACTTTGTGTCTGTGTGTCTCTGTGTGTGTGTCCGTTACCTATAGACTACGAAACGGCTGAACCGATTTTCTGAAAATTTACACAGTTGTACTATAAGCGTCTGCGAATGTTCTTAGCGAGGTTTTGTGTCGCGGTACTCCCGATAAATATCGAAAAAATCGGGTTATAGAAGGAATGGTCCGATTTTAATCAAACTTGATACACACATAGACAAAGACAAGAAACGATATTCAGAAGTTTCAAAGTTGCAGTTCTCGCAATAGTGCAGAAAATCGATAATATATATATATATATATGTAAGGCAAGATGTTTGTGTGTGTGTCTGTTTATCTGCCTGTATGTCTGATTTGTCAAAACTAAAATACCGCTCTTTTCTTTGAGATCGAACCTATTTCTAAACGAGTTATCTCCTCTTGATTCAAAGACCTTGACCTTTTGAATTTTCTGCGAAAATCCAAATTACAAGGAGTTAACTAGTTAAATTATGGTTTTTGTCAATGATAAAAATGTGAAAAGATTTGAAATCAATTTGGCTATTGAACAAAGTGAGTCTAGTTTGATTTTTTTTCTGTGACATTTTTTTGCAACGTCATTTTTTCTCGTGGGGGAAACCACTGGAGGCAGTGACATAACTTTAGAAGTACATAAAGAGAGAATTTCGTACAACTGTATACTTACCTGGCACAGGAGTTAACGGTGATCAGCTAGGCCGTTCTCCCAGAGCGAGGCCCTTCCATTGCACTCCGGTTGGGTTGACCTTTGCGATCGCCCCAAATGTGGGCGACTCGGGTGCGCTATTTCTAAGTGTGGGGTCT
This sequence comes from Ascarosepion bandense, assembly GCA_037127315.1. NCBI lineage: Eukaryota > Metazoa > Mollusca > Cephalopoda > Sepiida > Sepiidae > Ascarosepion > Ascarosepion bandense. The sequence continues at coordinate 1,045,094 of JBBBDQ010000882.1, forward strand.
GCGTTCGCGCTCACCCCGATAATCAAGCCAAAAACAGATTTTTTTTTTTTTTGTGTTCTTAATCCAAATTAAGTAAGTTCTTAAGAAACATATCTTTTGTTTATGTCATTTGCAGTTAAGAAATGTTTATTTTCACCTTCATGAATTTTTACATGAAAATCTAAACTTATTTATATGGAACTTTGTCTGTGTGTCCGTTACTTATAGACTCCGAAACGGCTGAACCAATTTTCTTGAAAATTTACACAGTTGTACTATAAGCGTCTGCGAGTGTTCTTAGCTAGGTTTTGTGTCGAGGTACCCCCGATAGATATCAATAATTGAAAAAATCGGGGTATAGAAGGAATGGTCCGATTTTAACTCAAAGACATGAGAAACGATATTAAGAAGTTTCAAGGTTGCAGTTCTTATAATAGTGCAGAAAATCGATAATATATAAAAGGCAATATGTTTGTGTATGTTTATCTGCCTGTATTTTTTTCAGCCCTTTTATTTTTGTTTCGGTTTTGGCTCTAAGTAGGTATAATTGTAGTTCTTAGTCTCTGCCGTGATACCATTTACTAGAGGACTTATTTAGCCTGCAAAATTCAGTTTACGACGAAAAACACTTACTTGATATCGATACCAGGAAATCAAAATTTGACTTACATCCATTCATCTTTCTTTCAGTCTACGGTTTCGCATTAACTGGAAACAACTATTGCTTTTTAGTCTTTCGTGCCAATGTCCAAAGAGTCTGAGCTCCAGGACCATGGATTAGTTTTAAAGCCTTCATTACACCCGAGCAACGCCGGGCTATACTGCTAGTAATTTATATTTTAAAGTAGAAACTTCATATATAGCACATTTGTTTGAAAACAACATTTCTCCAATTTAAAGAAGAAAAAATAATTTCTTTTTGAAATTTACTAACATGGCCGCATGAATTCCTTTTACATACGGATCCATATACCGAGGTTTACTAAAACTTGATATGGATTAATGTAATGCACTTTTATTGTAGACATCTTTCCTGAAAAGTTTTGCCCGATCATTTTTAGCGGTCGTCTCGTATCTCACATTCTCATTCTGAACCCCTGCGTCAAAATATAATAATAAGGTATAATTATAAATAGGGTCATTTGTAGAAAATGCGATAGAAACATTCGCTTATAAGCAGATAATTATTAGAATTATAAAAAAAATAAGTATAAATAGACTAGGATTTTTTTTGTTTACTGATTGATTCGTTTTTTATGGATTATCAACACTTTGTAGGCTATTTAAAGCCAGTTTCTTTTTAGAATATAAGATCTTTTTAAAGGTAATAATAGTTCAGTGATAAACGTCTTACTATTTAACCCATAGCTGGGGGAGAAGCCTTGTATTTATACGTTTCCCAAGGGTATTTGCGCATAATGAATATAATGAAAGAAATCGGGAATTGAAACTGTGCTCTTCATTTATTAATTCCAAACCATTTTTCTATACACTTATTCTATACACTTATTCTATACACTTATTCAATACACTTATTCTATACACTTATTCTATACACTTATTCAGTACACTTATTCTATACACTTATTCAATACACTTATTCTATACACTTATTCTATACACCACATGAAAATCCAAATTTACAGTACCTGGTATTCCCGAGCGGTACTGACCAATCTTGATGTTGCTTAACTCCGGTGATCGTACGGGAATGAGACGTGATGAGGCCGTAAGCCATTATTTTTGCATGTTAATATATATATATGTGCGCGTGATTTTGAGAGAATCAGAGAGAGAGAGAGGTGTGTGTGTGTGTGTATGTGTGGGCTTTGTGTGTTGCTGTGTATATATCGTCTTATTACGAAGATTATATTTATTAGATATACGTGTTTAACAAACATTGAAATTAACGTCTCCTAGCCTAGAAATGGAGATACATTCAGGAAACATGCAGCCGACAGAAATCGAAACTGTATTTTCTATTTCAAATGTATGTAGTAATAAAAAATAATATTGGGTAAAAAAAAAATAATTAGCTGCTTATATATATATATATATATATATATATATATGTGTGTGTGTGTGTGTGTGTGTGTGAAGGGGCATAGATGAAAAGATATTTCATAAATGATTGCATGCAATAATCACACAAAGACACACATAAAATTCTTACAAAAGAAAATATATAGGGTTCTGTGTTCGATTTGGCTGAGTGAACAAACATAGCAAACAAGATTGTTCTTTTGGTATTTGATAGAAGACCCCCCCCCCCCCCCGACAAAAATGCGACGTCTTCCCGTTGTCACTTCCGCATGTCGTTTAATGTGCGCATATTTTCAATTAACGGATCTCCGAATGGATGAAGCTTAGAAGAGAACTTGTGCTCACTCTCTAGATTATTGTATACGTCATTGTATATTAATGATGTTGCATTGTAGTTTGAAAATATCTGGGTTTTTAAGCAAAAATATGGCAAGAAAAAAATTATGAAAGCATGATTGATTACACAACAGCAGCATTGCATTCAATAAGTGACCTTTTTTTTTTCAAATGAATCATTCAACGTAAGTCATGACTGTTTTGAAGATTTCTCTCCCCTTTATAGTGGCTGCAGTTTCTATTGATGTCATTGCCTTTTTTTTTTGTTGTTGTTGTTGTTTTGCAGGTGCCAATGGTTTCATTATTTAGATTGATCAGGTCCCGGGCGCAGTCATATTATTTTGATAATCAACGCTAATTTGACAGCCAAAGCTTCTAATTTTTTAAAAATTTATTCTAAAAAGTCCGAAAAGCTTCTTTCAAAATAACTTAAACATTTTTAAACGCCTGATACAAAGAACATATACCTTAAAAATCATCTAAGAATGGTTTTGATATTTACTACGATTAGCTGAGTAAATCCAGATGGGTACAGGATCATTGTGCAGTACGTCTGCCTTCCCTAAAATCAGTATTTGAAATCGCACATTTTATCTAGCTTACGAAGTCCGACCTCTAGCATTTGCGAGCTGCCTAAGCTATCGGTTGGTAAATTTTTTGTAGTGGACGAGATTGTCAATGTGATTTAGAAGATATATATATATATATATATATATATATATATATATATATATATATATATATATGCTCTTGGCGTATGTTTAAACCGAGCGCCCATAGCTTAGAGGTAGAATCGCCGACTGATGTCAATTGGGTCGGGTTTCAAAGCCATCGGATGTCTAACCGTAATGATGAACAGCGAAACAGATCTGTCTGCCAATGACTATATATATATATATATATATATATATATATATATATATATATATATATTGTAATGATAATATTATCAGTTTCCTTATAAGAAAATACTTGGCATTCATTGATCAAGCGGCCAGTGCTACTTTACGTTGAAATTCATTTATAAAATCTTTGTCTTAAAACAACTTTTCAAAAAAATAGGTTTGAGGTCCAATAGCTGTTACAGCTCTTTCCTTCCTAACATTTAGTTTGACGTAGTGCGGAATGTCAATACCTTGATTATATATAATTCTTTTCTCTTCGAGTCACATGTGTTATCCACTTAAGTTGTTGCTGCTGTTGAAATTTATCAAGTGATGTTGTTTTTGTTATTTACAAAATTAATTTGATTGACCCCCTAGCGTAGCCTATTCTATGTTCAATCATTCGTCGAAATGGCTACATGCAACCGTAAGTTTTATGCTAAGACTTTCTTCTTTTACACTTCTCGCTTGTGCAGCTCTCTTTCGGCTTCTTGCTTGACCGCCATATTGATTTTCAAACATTTAAATGCAATGTCAATCGTTATCGTTAATTCATTTTTTTTCTTCTCTCTCCTTAATGAACGTTTTTTTCTGGTATTCTCTCACACTCGGTAACCACTTGTGTCTAAGTAGCATTCTTGCCTTGCTTGAGGCGTAAATGAGTTTCAAAAACTTCTTATTTTCGATGTTATATTGTTATAACCGAGTTATTAGGTTGTCCCAAAAGTACGTAAACAGTTGCGAAATGAGTCTATCTGGTCCAGCACAATCGAGACAAGCGATGGGTACAGAAAGGGCAAGAGACACCGTCGGTTCCAAAACAAGATTGATTCGGCAAGAAAGTCATGTGCGTTTGGTGAAACTTTGAGTTGGTTCCGAATAGTCGTGCTGAACTTTACTGTCAGTAAAAGTTAAAGCAAAAGTACCCGGCTCTGTGATTCTGCCACAACTAGCCTACAGTCCTGGCTGTGCTCCATCAGATTACGGCCTTTTCCGCTCAATGCAACACTTTCTGAAAGGCCGCCGATTCGACTCGTTTGATGAAGTCGAGGAAGCGTGTCAAGAATTCTTTTATTCCAAGCCGGCTGAATGGTACTTTGACCAGATCCGAAAGCTTGCAGGTCGATGGGAGAAAGTCTTGGAAAATGATGGTCTTTATTTTGAAGAATAATATTTGTTGTTTTTGCGAGTAAAATTTCAATTTTTTGCAAGTGTTTTCTGGTAACCTTAGATTACTTGGCGAGTAAAATTTCAATTTTTTTGCAAGTGCTTACGAACTTCTGGGACAACCTAATATTTGAAGTGTTTATTATTTACTAATTGCTATCATTTTAGTTTCACATTGCAACTTCTGCTTTGAAAAGGTTTATTATGAGTCCTATTTCTTGGAATACCAACCAAAGCAAGTGAAAATAAAAAATAACACAAAGGTGCCGCAGCATATAAACTGTAAAAAACGATAACAAATCATGTACAGATTAATCATAAAATACAAATAACCCAATATCAATAAAATTATATCAAACTTCGGAACAAATATATATTTAAGCAAAAACAGCGAAATTAACTAAAGCGTGAACAGACGGGATATTGGGAAAATAAGAAACCAACGGCCAGAAAATTGCGTTCAATTATGAAACAGACTGTCGACACTCAGTTTTGAAATCAGTATTCACTTATATATATATATATATATATATATATATATATATATATATATATATATATGTGTGTGTGTGTGTGTGTGTGCGTATGTGCATGTGCGTCTATGTGTGGGTTGCGTATTTGTGCAGTAATTTTTAATTTATGTAAATTGACTTAAAAACGACGAAATTTGTGTTAATGATTTTTTGTTTACATTTCTCTATTTCTGGATATATTCATGGTTTCTGATTAAAATTTGAATATAAATTGTCTGATTTTTTAGTCCTTTCAGGTTTCATAAACTATTATAAAAGAGTTTTTGTGAATAATGTTGTCACTATCTGCACGTAATTTCATCATTTTGCGCTGTGTCACTTTCTTCTTTTTTTTTTTTCAAGTGTCGTGTTTTCACGCGTCGTTGCAGCTTTTTCTTAAATATCGCGTCTACGATCACCAGCCTGTGTCACCTCGTCGTTTCAATCTTATTTTTTTAAAAATATATTTAGTCCGTTTGCTCCTAAATTTGATAGTTTTATTCATGTGTTTTATTTAATGATTAATGCGTTTAGTAATATATAAGCGGATGGGCGTCGTGGTGCAGTGAATATCGGCTCGGAACGAGAAATCGGGAAGCCGAGTTCGAATTCCAGCTGAATTCATTGCCTTCACTTACGCACAAATACCCTTGGGAAAGGTATTAATCCGCCTCTTCCCTCCAGTTATGGGTTAAATAACAGGACAGATTGGGCTCTGTAGCCTTGGTTGGCAACCAGTCTACCGCAGAAAGCAATGGCAACCTACTGCGGGATAATCTTCTGTCCAGTCAGTCATGTCTCTTTCGAGACATGATCGCCCAAGCGTGTATCACGTATGGCACTTAACTGACTGACTGACTGACTGAATATATAAGCAATGAGTTATTTTCGAACAACCTTATTCTTAACTTTACATATGAATGAAAAATAACTAAGATAATTCTATTTTTATACGCACCAATTGATTAGAACATGAAGATTTTAAAACCTCCTTCGATAAAAAAAAGTAACCAGCTTAAAACTGTACCTACAACATGGTCCTGGGTATGACAGTAAACTGTATCTGGCAACAAGGCCTCTGATTAGGAAGTTGTGAGCAGCACGGAACCACCTCTCAATTCTTGTTGTTCTCAGGTTCACCCAGACCTGGAGTGGTAGCACCTGTTTGGGTCCCAGCTATGGGCAAATAGTTAACTCCCAAACTGGGGTCAAAACACTATGACAGTATAAAAATACACTTTTATAAAAATATATACACAAAGATAGACTTTTATAAAATAAATGTATGTTTATAAAAGGAAAAATATTATAATAATAATTTTTGGAGAAAAATTATTCTCAGCAAAACATTTTTGAATGCAAAACTAGAGGACATTTTCAGTTTTCTAAAATAAAAAAAAACAAAAGATTTTCATTAAAATCTGACTAAATCACATTATCACTATAATGGAACATTTAAAAAAATACATTGAAACCCTATCTTTTTGGCATTAAATAACCCACAGAGGTGTTGATATGCCGTTAAACAAAATTCAAACTCAGACCTAAACTCAACAACAACAGTGCATGCCCACATCGATACCAAGTAGTCCTCATAAGTAATTTAATGAATACAGCCCGTTTAATGACGTTTACCTACACACACAATGTATTATATAACAAACTCAAAATATTAAAACACAGTATTAATTAACAATAAATTCCCTAGTCACGTAATTAATAAACAAATAAAACTAACTAATAAAAATGAACGATATTAGAAATAATAATACTGGTAAAATATACCTTAATCCTTTCCCCGCAAAAAGCAACTACACAAACCATACAAAAGAATTCTGAGATTCCTAATAAAACGATATATTTGTCTTTACCTCTGAGATGAGGTAGTGTTTACATTATTTAGTTTGTTAGGACTGTTGTTCTCATCTTTATTGACATGTTTACAATGTTTCAGATGTTGTATGCCCAGGCTTCTTTTTAGTGCTAGGAATTTCTAACCGGATTCTTTATTTCGATCACTGGGGTATATCATTCTCATTCCATGTGTGATGCCACTTCCGGATGTCATGTAGTTATCTCTCTTTAACTCAACTCTCTAAGTTATATGTTCACCACTGCTGTAGCCAGGCATTGAATTCACAACTCTTTGGGTCAAATCACTGGAACTAACCAATATTTATAGAGTTTTGAGCTGCAGTACCATATGTTATTATTATAACACTAATAACAACTAACTCCCTTATATATATATATATATATATATATAATTCGAAATTTACATTCGTTAAATGGCCATTTCAGCGAGAAAACTTTTGCTTCATCAGCAACTATCGAAAACAAAAATTTATTAATCCAAATATGGTAGAAAATTTCTCTACCGGAAGAAGCCGAAAAACATGTCCATAGAAAGGAAGTTAAAGAAAGAAAGAAAGAAAGAAAGAAAGAAAGTGGATGGGATTAAGAAAGAAAAAAAAATTTTGATAATCAAGCGAGACTTCTGTCGCTGAAATGGCCATTCAACAGATGTACATTTTAGAGTTTTTTGACATACTAAATATATTTGGCTCTGTAAATAGATATTATTTACATCGAGCTTGCCATCTTGATCAATTTTAATATTAATTTCATTAATATTACTAAGATCTAGATTTCGGGATTTTACCTTTTGCTCATCCTTTTTACATTATATATATATATATATATATATATATATATATATATATATATATATAAACTTATTTATAAATGGAACTTTGTCTGTGTGTGTGTATCCATTACCTATAGACTCCGAAACGGCTGAATCAATTTCCTTGAAAATTTACACAGTTGTACTATAAGCGTCTGCGAGTGTTCTTAGCGCTAGGTTTTGTGTCGAGGTACCCTCGATAAATATCGAAAATCGATAATCGAAAAGGTCGGGTTAGAGAAGAAGTGGTCCGATTTTAATCAAATTTGATACACTCATAGACAATGACATAAGAAACGATATTCAGAAGTTTCAAGGTTGCAGTTCTTACAATAGTGCAAAAAATAGATAATATATATATATATATATGAATAAAAGGCAAGATGTTTGTGTGTGTGCCTGTTTATCTGCCTGTATGTCTGTATTTTTTTCAGCCCTTTTTTAGTTTTTGCTTCGGGTTTGGCTCTAAGAAGGTATAATTGTAGTTCTTAGTCTCAGCCATGATAAATACTCAGAGGACTTATTTAGCCTTCAAAATTCAGTTTAAGACGAAAAAAGACTTATATATATATATATATATATATATATATATATATATATATACATATTAGTTGCGATTGATAAATTGTCGCAATTATTTTATTATTTCAAAAAATATTCTTTAGGCTGAGTCTGCGCTCCAGGACCATGGATTAGTTTTAAAGTTTTCATTACACCCGAGCAACGCTGGGCTATACTGCTAGTCTATATCTATATCACACACTTGCAAACAAATTAAGCTCACCATCTAACACAATAAACTTGCCACATGGTCATAACTAATGATCTATGAATGTGTATGCCCATTTAGACAATATCTTTCAAACAACAGATACATTGGTTACTAGACTAACACATTGTTACGCTGATTAAATTGCAACTCATTCGATAAGTTCAATTAATTCACATGAACCAACTGCTTTTAGGTAGCTTCACAGTTACAAATCCAAAAGATTGAGGTCGGGAGAATTGCAAGGGACCTCTTCTGCCTAATCATCATTCATAGACGTTATACAAAATTTAGTCCTTGTTTCGGTGAGTGAAACACGCAACCAAAGTTTGTAAAAAGATTTTTGATATTGTATATACAGTGCGCGATGGATAAAATGTCTTGTAATTTACGCAGAACTGAAAATAACATTAATATCTCATTTTAACATATTTAACACAAAATTATTTTGGAATACTATAGAGTAAATTTATTCAAAATCGATATTGGCTTCAACCACGCCACCAGATTATATCGGAATCTCCTGCAAATCTTCTGGACGGTATCCTTGTGTAAGTTGGTGAATGCTGCCATAATCCTTGCCTTCAGTTAATCTTTGTTATTACAATGAGTTTTGTTGGTCTTTTGCTCAAATGTGCCAAGAGTGTTGCAGTTAGGTGGCCAAATGTAAGGCGTGATGTGGTTGCAGAAATTGTCTGACAGCCATAACTGGGTTCTTCTTTTTGTATGGCATGGTATAGAGTCCTGTTGTCAGACATAAGGGCTTCAAGCAACCACTCTCTTGACCTAGATCAGCACTACCTCTACAAAACATTTGATGTAGACCTTCGTGTTGGGTCTGAAACCCTCGTTATCGTTATTTTTTTTAAATCAGCTGCTAATTTAACCTTATCGGACTTATCATATACTATCAACACAAGAGGAAATGGTTGTGTCATTAACATAGATATCAAATTAAGAACAGATAAAATCTATGATAAAAATTCATCTATATTTTAACAAAAGATGTATTCCCCAAGTTTGGTGAAGTTTGAAAAATGGGATCTATCTATCTATCTATCTATCTATCTATCTATCTATTCTTCTCATTCTGTTCATATTTGTCTATATCAATACCACAATAAACGATATACTAATTAGACTAGCAGATGGTTGTTAAAAAAATGCTTAATGCAGAACAAAAGTACTGGATATGCAGAGAAAACAATATATATATATATATATATATATATAGGGTGTGATAGATAAATTGACATCTAAATTACACAAAAATTCAAATAATACTGATATCTCATTTTAACACATATATTTACCAAAGTTACACAACAATATCTTGAAATACTACAGAGTAAATTTATTCAATAAAATCACTATTGGCTTCAATCACAGCCTCTAGACGACTTTGGAATCTCCTGCATTTCTTCTGGACGGTCTTCCTTGTTTTAAGTTAATGAATGCTGCCATAATCCTTGCCTTCAGTTCATCTTTGTTATTACAATGAGTTTTGTTGGTTTTTTGTTCAAATGTGCCAAGAGTGTTGCAGTTAGGTGGCCAAATGTAAGGCGTGATGTGGTCGCAGAAATTGTCTGACAGCCATAACTGGGTTCTTCTTTTTGTGTGGCATGGTATAGAGCCCTGTTGCCAGACATAAGGGCTTCAAGCAACCACTCTCTTGACCTAGATCAGCACTATCTCTCCAAAACATTTGATGTAAACCTTCGTGTTGGGTCTGAAACCTTCGTTATCAAATTCAGGAGGTCTTATCAGAATTAATTTTTCCGAGCTGCCGTACCTTCAAAATCATCATTTGACTCATCAAACTCTTTCCGAATCTTCTGCACTGTCCTTAGTTTAACACCCAAGCACTTTGAAATGTTTGCATTAAAGCTTTCGGTGCGGATGCCAAGCAGTACAGCATGCCGTCTCCAAATTTCTGATGGAGTAAATTGTCTCATGGTGCTTTTTTCACAGACCGTGCCCAACTGATCCTACTACACTGTGCATTCAAAAAATTAAAAACAATGTGCATGCGCGAAATTAAGGATATAAAATAGCGACAATTTATCCATCGCATAATATGTTTGTGTGTAGGGGGTTAAATTAATTAATGCACTATCAGTCAGTTAAAGGCCATACGTGATACACTCTTTGGCGATCATGTCTCGAAAGAGACATGAATTACTGGGCAGAAGGTTATCCCACAGTAGGTTGCCATTGCTTTCTGCGGTAGACTGGTTGCCAGTTAAGGCTATAGAACCCAGTCTAACCTGTTGTTTAACCCATAACTGGAGGGAAGAAACGGATTAATACCTTTCCCAAGGGTATTTGCGCGTAAGTGAAGGCAATGAATTCAGCTGGAATTCGAACTCGGCTTTACGATTTCTCGTTCCGAGCCGAGATCCACAACGCACATCCAGTCAGTTATGTCTCTTTCGAGACATGATCGCCTAAGCGTGCACCGCGTATGAAACTTTACTGACTGAATGGACTATAAATATGTCTAATTCCTGAAACAGTTACAAGAAATGGGTCGTATGCGAATTCGTATTTATCAACTTTTGAGTGAGTTTACCTATGGTTTATGTGGTTTTTATATTTTTCAGATAAAACTATGACAGACTGTACTTTAGAATTGGTGCTTTTATCATCAAAATTGTATTTAATATTGATCAGTCCAAACAAACTTCTGTGCGTAGTTTGCAAGCTTCCTGTTTGGAGATATTTTCGGATATAAATATGACATGTTCAATGCGGAAATTGATTGTCAAGTAAAATAATTTAAAAGTCAAATATCCTTCGTTTGGGAAGCATATTTGTAACAGTCAGTTAATATTCCCTCTTCGTTTTTACAAACATTTGCGATACTTTTTTCTTTGATTATGATTGATAACCATTTTATTTTTAATATTTTCTAAAATAAAAACGAGCACTACAAAACTTAACTGACTCGTTTAAGAATAATAATAATAATAATAATAATAATAATAATGGCCAATATCCAGAACGTGCCAATAAATCCAATGTTGACAAAGTTAATACTCATCGATGGTTACGTGCATCTGGATTAAAGTCTGAAACTGAAGGCTTTATTCTTGCAGCACAAGACCAAAGTCTTTTCACTAGAAACTTTCAGGCAAATATTATGCATAATAATATGGATCCAAAATGCAGGTTTTGTGATAAACACCAAGAAACAATAGACCACCTAATCTCAGGCTGTTCTGTGCTTGCCCCAAATGAATATAAAAATCGCCACGATAGAGTTGGGCAATATTTACATTGGGCAATGTGCAAACATAATGGAAAAGCTGTAAACAAACACTGGTATGAACATCACCCAGCACCGGTTACAGAAATAGAAGATGTAACCATTCTATGGGATTACACCATCTACACAGACAGAAAAATTGAAGCAAACAGGCCAGACATTATTGTTAAAAACCAGAAGGAGAAAACTTGTCTATTAATTAATATGGCTTGTCCAGCGGATTGTAACATAGCAATCAAGGAATTTGAAAAACTGTCAAAATATAAAGACCTGGAAATTGAAATAGAAAAAAATGTGGAAATTGAAAACAAGAGTTGTGCCAGTGATAGTAGGTGCACTTGGAATGATAAAAAATGGAACAAAACAACACATTGAAAGAATCCCTGGAAACCCCAGCTTAAGAGATATACAAAAGATTGTCTTATTAAGTACAGCCCACACACTAAGGAAAACTTTATCTATGTAATGCTGGGGATGATAGGGAAGATAGAAAAACATGAAATGGAGCCATAACAACACGCCACTACCTGCCTTAGGTCTCCCCGCAGACTTGGTTGGTAGTGAGACCAAAGCAGAAATCGAAATATGATGAAAAATGACATCATAATAATAAAACCAGGGAAAATGATTTTGTAGATCAATATTCATTAGACTTTTGTCTAAGTTCCACATTTGTCAAAGTCAAAAAAGTATTTTATCATTTTAGAGGGACTTAATCATGGTATATATACAATATCAAACCGATTCCTGACGTTTTACAGAGTTATCTTTACTTTATATTTATTTACTGTTATGGTGCCCTTCTACGAGGAATAGACTCTTCATCTTACTATATAATTACCCGCAGGAGGCAGTTAAGCAGTTAGTTGACAGCGGTCAAGTACGCAGTTAAGGACATCTACTAGCCAGGCAATAAACAGTGTAACTATACCGTTCGGACTTACTTATTTATATTTACTTAATTACAAACACTTACGTTGTACATGTGTTCTTGCTATATCAATGCACTGTTCTGAACCTACCTTCTTGTTCCGTGTCTTACTTCCGGCACAAACCGGTCACTATTACTTTGCGGCGAAGTTTCGCCAAAACAACTCCCCAACATTTACAAATGTCAAACGTACTACTGAATATATATTCTTTTTCCCAGTTTGTAATATTTCGTAGTTACCAATGACGTAATAACAATTTAAAATATGACATTTGTAAATAAAAAATGAGTAAAAATAAAGATGTCGCAAAATCGATTTGAAATTGTATTTATATTATATATATATATATATATATATATATATATATATATATATATATATCTCATCCGTTACAACCAATGGTGTGTAGGGCAGCAACTTTTGGTTACGGTTTCTGTAACAAACTGTGTTTTTATGGGGCAGAGTTGTTAGCCCTGCGCCCAACCCTCAAACCTGGAGGACCAGTGGACTATTTTTGGTTCTTACGTTTACAGCACCTGGTAAACCGCTGTAAGGAATTGGCTACATCAGCAGCCAGCTGAGTTTTACAAAGCTGGAATACATGTCTTCCCTCATAGGGCGAACACCGCCATTGAAAGAGGAGGTGATAGTGTTAAGAAGTAAGGATGTGAACCTGTGATGTATAGCCATATCTTGGCGTTATATTTCTTATCTTTCTCCATATTTCTTAGATAATAAAAAGAAATTTAAATGCAATGTCAATTACCATCTCTTATCTTTCACTTGCATCCTTTCCCTGACAATCCTTGTATCATCTTCGCCCTTTTTACTCTACTCTCATAGAGCTCTCTTCACTCCACCCACGTCTATTGAACAGGTGAAGAGGCTCATACCGTGTTCCCTGTTTAGGATGTGGTTTCCAGCTTTCGCTCTTCCAATCTTCTCACTATTACGTAGCCCCCTGCACATCAGTGGCGTTACCGCCTTGCTCGGGGTGATACGATTAAAAAAAAAAAAGAAAAATTTCGAAACGGTCACCCATCTAAGTACTGACCAGGCTCGATGTTGCTTAACTTCTGTGTCATATATATATATATATATATATATATATATAACCCCCAAAAGTAAAATAGAAAATTCTGGAAAAAACAGGAATCTGCAAATCATTTTATGACATCCATCTGTCTTCTGTGCCTGAATGAAAAGCTGCAGATTATAAGGTCCCCCAAAAATTAAGTGCTGCTGAATCATAAGGATGAACTAATGGTTTTATGTAAACATTTAAAATATTTTTCTCTAAAATTTAATTCATTACAATTCTTCATTTATAACTTCTTCTCCAATATAACCTAAAAATTATTTGACGAAAATAAATATATATATCTACATATAAACCTCTTGGTTATTATGTGTGGGGCACATTTGAGCAAAAGACCAACAAAACTCATTGTAATAACAAAGATGAACTGAAGGCAAGGATTATGGCAGCATTCATTAACTTAAAACAAGGAAGACCGTCCAGAAGAAATGCAGGAGATTCCAAAGTCGTCTAGAGGCTGTGATTGAAGCCAATGGTGATTTTATTGAATAAATTTACTCTGTAGTATTTCAAGATATTGTTGTGTAACTTTGGTAAATATATTTGTTAAAATGAGATATCAGTATTATTTGAATTTTTGTGTAATTTAGATGTCAATTTATCTATCACACCCTATATATATATATATATATATATATATACATATATTGGTTTCTCTGCATATCCAGTACTTTTGTTCTGCATTAAGCATTTTTTAACAACCATCTGCTAGTCTAATTAGTATATCGTTTATTGTGGTATTGATATAGACAAATATGAACAGAATGAGAAGAATAGATAGATAGATAGATAGATAGATAGATAGATAGATAGATAGATAGATAGATAGATAGATAGATCCCATTTTTCAAACTTCACCAAACTTGGGGAATACATCTTTTGTTAAAATATAGATGAATTTTTATCATAGATTTTATCTGTTCTTAATTTGATATCTATGTTAATGACACAACCATTTACTCTTGTGTTGATAGTATATAACCATAAGTTCGATAAGGTTAAATTAGCAGCTGATTTTAAAAAAATAACGATAACGAGGGTTTCAGATCAACACGAAGGTCTACATCAAATGTTTTGTAGAGGTAGTGCTGATCTAGGTCAAGAGAGTGGTTGCTTGAAGCCCTTATGTCTGGCAACAGGGCTCTATACCATGCCACACAAAAAGAAGAACCCAGTTATGGCTGTCAGACAATTTCTGCGACCACATCACGCCTTACATTTGGCCACCTAACTGCAACACTCTTGGCACATTTGAACAAAAAACCAACAAAACTCATTGTAATAACAAAGATGAACTGAAGGCAAGGATTATGGCAGCATTCACCAACTTACACAAGGATACCGTCCAGAAGATTTGCAGGAGATTTCGATGTAATCTGGTGGCGTGGTTGAAGCCAATATATCTACACAATACATATTTGATTTTCTTAACTCCAATGCACCTTAGTATACCATAATTACTTAATTCTAACCTAAACAAACCAGCCCCTTTAACTAATGAGGTTAATACAAAATCAAATTTTAAAAAAACTCAAATTTAACCTGCTGTTAAAAATTAGTCTACCCATTTAAATAATGTATGGTCTCAGCATGTATCTTACCCAGACAAAATTAAAGTGTCATGTCTTGGCATTATGCTACTTTGTACCCTTTCGCGACACAAATTTTCAACTCCATAGTTCAACTTAATTTTCACTTTTGATTGAGTAATATTGACACTTCTAATATGATAAAAGTAATCAATGTTTTTCGATTCTTACAAACGTCGTGACTTGAAAAAGATTTAATGAAACCTAAACTGCAAGAAAACCGAATGAATGGTCATCAGTAAAAAGGGCAGCCCAATATGCCAAATACAGGTCGGGGATACTAGAATCAAGCTGGTACAAAAATTTAAATACCTGGGAAGTGTTATAACAGAAGACAGAATGTGCGACACAGAGATCCGAAGGCGAATTGGCATGGCGAAGGAAGCATTCCATAAATTGAGAAAAGTATTAAGAAACAGGACAATTTCGCTAGAAACAAAGAGGAGAGTACTGGATTGCTATGTGTTGTCAGTTCTTCAATATGGCAGTTAATGCTGGACAATATCATCAAAGATAACGGAAAAACTTGAAGCAACTGAAATGTGGTTCTGCAGAAAAATGCTGCGAATATCATGGATCGAGCATGTGAGCAATGATGAGGTCCTGGAAATGATGGAAACAAAAAGGAAATTAATACTGAACATCAGGAAAGACAGCTGAGGTTCCTGGGACATACAATGAGGAAGGAAGGCTTGGAGAACCTGATACTAACAGGTCAGATAGAGGGAAAAAGAGACAAGGGAAAGCAACGGATAACATATTTGAAGGACCTAATCAGGTGGATGATGGAATGAGGGTTGCATGGTGTAACAGGAGAAGGTGTGCTAAGAGCCACTAGGGATAGGAAGACGTGGAAAACCATGATCGCCTACGTCCTGAAGGACAGGACACAAAAAAGAAGAAGCTTCAAAAATTATTGCAAAGATTTTTCCTCATTTTCTACGGGTGCATGCGTGTGTAAAAGCAAGCAGGGGACATTTTGAACATTTATTATGAGTTTCAACGATGGGTTTTTGGAAATATATGTATAGAGACATGTTACTTTGTTTTGGTATGAGGAACACGCTCTCAAATTTTGTAAAATAATTTTTGATACACTCTGCATAATATAATTTTCGTCTATATATATTGTAGATTATTGTTCTTGTATGTTCCGTACCCCTTCCGGACGTGAGAGGTCATAGACCTCCACAATTTTCTGTATATTGTATCCATAGTAAATTTGTCTTTTTGCTATCTCTCCTAATCCCTGTTCTGTCAACTATCTATACAAACTCATTAACTAGGCTATACACTGTTTTCCTCTATTTCATTCACTTTCAACATGTTCTGTGTGTGTCAGATTTACCAAGCACACTTTCCTCATTATGTTCTCTAAAACTTTCAAATGTTAGATCTAATTGTTCTTTTTTCGTTTTCATTTTCTATAAAACTTGATAATTGCTCATGTGTTCAGTCCATGTCATCCTCAGCATCCTACTGCAGAACCACATCTTTGTTGCCTCAATTCTTTAATTTATATGTGACGAGATTGTCCAACAGTCACTAACATATAGGAGGACTGATATTAGATAACATTTCAGTATATTTTTCTTTATTTCAAACGGAATTTTCCCGTTTTATAATATATACTTAGATTTTAGAAGGCGTCTCACTTTTTTTTACATGCAAAATAATATTTAAAATAAATTACGAGAGGACACTAAAAAATTCTTAACTTCACTCACTGCACCAAATCAGTATTTCACATTTGAAAGGTTAAAAAAAAATAAAGAAATGATGTGTGAAATGTATTGAAATGCCGACTGAATACATTAAAAAGATTGTACGCTTCATGATTCTAGGCAATTTCCTTTGGTCGGATCGTAAACATTTCTACGCCTTCTCGTCATATGAAAAAAGTAAACCATCATTAATCTCATAACCGGGTGTGGTCTGGGTAACTGCGGAGTTCACTCCATATCAGGGTTGAAAGAGGGAAATATATTCATTTAATCGCAGCTTATCTTGGGCTTATCTTCAGCCCATTCCTCTCCAAGTCAAACCAGTGCTGATGCCCTCCAGCACTGACTTGTTTAAGAAACTCTCTGACCAGCAATGCCATGTCATCACCGCACTGGCTGTATTTCTAATTGTGGAATCATGCTACCCTATTGTGTTAGATGGCCGTAGACCCTAAACGATGGTTCATCCGCTCTTTTACAGATCTTGATTTTAATCCTGCTACTTGTCTCACAACCTTCACAGGAAAAGCCTGATAGGAAAACCAGTAAAGTTGCCGATATCCCGATCATCAGTTAAGAACCATACGTAATAAACACTTGGGTTGATCATGTCTCTTCTGATTCGTTACTTTCTAGGCAGAAGATTTCTCGAAGTAGGTTGGCGTTTCTTTTTACAGTACACTAGTTGTCAGCTAAGGTTATAGAATCCAGTCTGTTTTGCTATTCAACCCATAGCTAGAGGAAAAAGAGATGGATCCATACCTTTCCCAAAGGTATTTTCAAGTTAAGTGAATGTAATGAACTGACTGGAATTTGAAACCGGCTCTTCGATTTCTTATTTCTAGCTAATATCTATTACAAGGCATATTCGGGACCATACTACCCCGACCATATAGCCCCAACAATACAGGAGGTAATACTGGGTATATGGTGCTAGTATCACATATACATTATCCTGAAATATATATTAAAAAAATTAATTAAGAATAATAGCATATTTCTTATGTTGGGTAAAATGGACGAAATGTCACGGTGGACCGAATTTGGATCAGGAACCAAAGTTTTCGATCTTAGTATATCTCCTACGCTGGAGTTTTTATTTATTGATTGTCGTGTCCGTAATAATTTTAAGTATCCTTGATTTGAGACAATTTAATTTCGTAGATTTCGCACCGTTGTATGGTTGCCTCGTTTTTCCATTTCTATAAATACTTTTGATGGTAATTGTTCCGATGAGCTATTCGTAAATTCTATGCTAACAGTATCTTTTTTCTCATTTTCGCTTGTGGAACTCCCTTCCGGTTCCATGTTTTAGTCTGTACAAATTTAAATGTCAATGATTTTATACTGTCCTCTTGGTTACTCATCTTTTGTTTCTGCTCCTCAGTAATGTTTCTAATTCTTCCATGCTCAGTATCCCGTTCTGGCTTTACTGACTTGCTTGAGGCAAAATCGATTCATATATTCACATATATATATATATATATATATATACACGCTAGAGTGGCTACTCTTTTTCAAAGTCTACCTTTCTTCCAGAGTGCTCAATCAGGGTGTGAGAGCGTGTCGCCGACTGACGCCAATTCGATCGGGTTTCGAGCCTGGGTTATGTAACAATCGGAGTTCCTGATGAGCTGTGATACAGCGAAACAGATCTGTCTGCGGATGACAATATATATATATATATATATATATATGAATCGATTTTGCCTCAAGCAACCCTGATATAAGAGAGTTGTCGGGGCCGGATAAACGTTCTCGTATATCCGGGTTTATATTATATCCGGGTTTGGTCTATTTTATATACATTACGACAGGCTCTAATTTGGGACCAGAGAAAATCTATCTTATATCAGGGTATCTTATATCCGGGTTATACTGTATATATGTGTATATATATATATAAAGAAAATGAGTGATTATATATATATATATATATATATATATATATATATATATATAATCACTCGTTTTCTTTCTTCCTTAATCGCTAGAAAAAGGAAATTAGGGAAAATGTAGTATGATTTATTATTTAAATATACACATAAATACACTCACACACATTTCATTCTTTCATTTTGGGATGTGACGAAGCCTTCAATGGCGAAACGCCTAATTAGAACCATTTTCAATCAAATTTATTTTCATGAAACGTATTCCATCTGTCAAATTTATAAACATGTATCCTATTTTAAAAACAAACAAATAAACACACACACCCACACACACGAGCTGTAGTGAGGCAATAACAACTAGTACCGAAACACGACTGCACTTGTGATGCAGTAAACTATGTTTTTATGATAAACACTTATAATAAAAATATTAAATATTGTTCTAGTAAATAGCGAAGACTCTTCAAAAAAATATAAAGAATGAACTGTGGATTATTAACTCACTTGTTTGTACTACTCCCAAGCTATATATATATCGGAACTCGGCTCACCGGTGTCCCCCTTCGAGCCGACATCCACAACGCACATCCGTCAAAACCGCTCACAGCACCTGGAACTCCCAAGCGGTCACCCATCTAAGTACTGACCAGGCTCAATGTTGCTTAACTTCGGTAATCGAGCGAAAACCGGTGTATTCAACGTGATATGACCGCAAGCCTAGTTCCAATTCTAGTCGAACACTTTGCATTCACTTAGGCACTGGTACCCTTGGGAAAGATATTAATTCCGTCCCTTCCCTCCAGCTATGGGTTAAATAACTGAGGTCTGTTGTTCATGCGATCTGTGGCAGACTTCTGCACCGATTGTTTGTTATCAAAAAGTTCCAAAAAGTGTGGATAATGCTACACAAGCCTTCACCACTTCAAACAATTCTTTGTGTGGTAGTCTGAGTTAGACGCTCATACGTCGAAATCGACGGGAGAGTCCATAATAACATATATATATATATATATTGTCATCATATATGTCATCATATTGTCATCATATATGTATATATATATATATATATATATATATATATATATATTGTCATCCGCAGACAGATCTGTTTCGCCGTATCACAGCTCATCAGTACGGTTAGACTCCGATTGCTTTTTTACCCAGGATTGAAACCCAACCGAAATGGCGTCAGATATATATCAGGTATATATCAGATATATATCAGGTATATATCAGATATATATATATATATATATATATATATAGAGAGAGAGAGAGAGAGAGAGAGGAGGGGAGAGAATGGTGACTCGTGAAGATGGAGTGGATAATATAATATAAATTAGTATAAAAATATCAATTAGATGCAAACCAGAGAGCTCAATGGATATTATTGAGAGCAAATATTGAGAGAAAAACTCAACTCATAAACGGTTATATATCCAGAATTTATTTCAGCAAATGTCAAAAAAGATTACAATTGCCGTTGTTGAATAAATAGATTCGAATTTCACTCTGAATATATAACATGGTTTATAACAGAAGGATTTTAAACCAGAAATAAATTAGGAATAGATACATCACACATATAACACAATACAGAAATAAGAATTGAATCACAAATACATAAAATAAATAAGAAATTATTTACACGCAAAAAACAGAAGAGATATGCATGAACAAACCAACACCCATACAGAAGTAATTACACAAACGTTATTTGGGAAAGAATATATACATACACAAAAAAAGGAGAGGAATTAACACAAAATTCACACATACACACACACACACAGCCACACACAGACAGAGAGATAGAGAGAGAGAGAAATTTAAACAAGTGAAAAGGACAAAAAGTGTGTAAATAAAAAGAAGACAGAAACCCATACAGTCACAAATTTTAGCTAACACAAAAATGTTTAGAAAATAAGAATTTTTTTATATAAAAATCTTTCAAAAATTTTCTTTATAAAATGTTTATTAAAACTTATTTTTTTCCATTTAGACCGCAGAAAAATAAAAGTAAAAGTTAAATTCACTTAAGGTTGGGTCACTATGTCGATCCAGGATGTTTTTTCCACCTGAATCCATCCTGCATATATACAAGTCAAACATCTGTCCGTGCATTAAGTATTGCTGCCATTTATGGTCAGGTGCCCCTGCCGTTCTCCTCAGTGTTCTTGACAGGCTCCAAAGGAGAGTCTGTAATGTGAGAGGTACTGATCTGGCGGCTCGACTGCAGCCACTTCCTCATCGTCGAAATGTGGCCTCCTTTTGTCTGTTCTATAAATACTTTCATGGCTTTTGCTCAGATGAACTTAAGTCACTGATGCCTCCTCAACAGGTGTTTACTCGTGCAACCAGACTGGCAACTGGGTCCCACCCATTCACAGTCAGGTTAGCCAAATGCAGACGACAATTCTACTCCTGCAGCTTCTTCTCTCGCACTTCCCGCCTGTGGAACTCGCTCCCGTATTCTTGCTTTCCTGACGGCTACAACCTCCAGAAATTTAAATGCAAAGTCAATACTCATCTACTAACCACTGGACACTAGCTCTCCCCCCACCCCCGTATAACTTTCCCTTTCTCTCCACCTATGTATCTCTCATCGCACCTGCATTCTCAGATTACTATTGCTCCTTTCTAACTAGTTTATACTCCTCACTCTTTTCTAATTAATCTTTTTACAGTTATGCAGCCCCCGCTCATCAGTAGCATTTCTGCCTTGCACGGGGTGAAATGATTAAAAAAAAAAGAATCACAATGAGACGATAAATAGCAGTTGGAATTACTATAAAATTATATTAATCCTACAATTACGATAATTTAAACTTATTCCTGTGACAAAATTTTAAAATCACATCATTTCGTTGGTTCAAAAGCTGGTATTTATTACAAAATTTAGTTATTTTTATTTTTCCATCTAAGCATAGGTTACATCTTCTTCTAAAGCTAATAGGAGTTTGAAATTTACCTGTTATCTTCCATTCGATCTGTGGAGAGAGTCCTCCATCTTTTAATTCCCAGAAATATTTAAATAAAGTTCTCTGGGATTTAAGTTGGGACTTAGAGAAGGAATACTTATCATTATAAAATCTTTCCAAGGTCTTACAGAAATTCCAAAATATGCTTTCCCTTCTTTAAAGTATTTCTTTAGGGAAAATAGCCGATTGGTATATGACTTTTTCAGACATGTATATACCTCCAACTGGACAGTTAACCTTAATTCTACAATTAAAGGAGAGATTTATATATTTTTTCAGATTATTATAAAAATTATCAAGTATTTTATAATTGTAAGAATTAATGATTGTTAGTAGATGAATAACTAGTTGTTAATGTTTTTCTATTAAATATCTTACTTAGTAGGTCTTAATATTAATTGTTTATCGTTCAATTTCAGAAAATATTGAACAAAATTAATGTTAGACAATTGGCAAAAGGGAACGATAAAACCTTTCTTTTTCTATTTTTAAACTTATTAATAGCAGTTTTACTAGGAGGATTTTATTTATTTATTTATTAATTTTTGGGGGGCATTATTATACAGATTCTATTATCATTAAACATTTTGCTTGGTGTTAACTGTAGTAGGAATTTGTTTAATTACTTGGTAGAGATGATTATAATTAAAATTTATCTATATAGGAAACCTAAGGTAATATCCAGAAAATTAACTATTTTAAGATTTGAAGAAACATCTATTTTAAAACCAAGTAATTTAAAAGCCCTTATAACTTTCTTTTGAACATTAGAGAATAAAGGGCCATTACTATTAGGTATGACAATAAGCACATCATCCCTATACAGTCCAATTTATTCGGGTTCAACTATCATTCCGAGGATGTACAAAATATAGATGACCACTAAATCTACAAATATCGGAATCGAATGCACCCATAGAAACATCAAAATTGTTGCAATTACTTTTTATCAAAGTAGTGTTATTCTTGGATAATACCGATATTCTAGATTCTAAGATGATTTTATAATCTTTTTTCAGTAGTATCTACATATTGTTTAACGAACTTCAGACTATTCAGCAACAGATCCTTAGAAATAGAAGTATAGAAATCTATCATGAGGGCGGTCTTATCTTTATTATGTTATTAGCGCATTTTATAGAATCAGGCGAATCTTTCCGCAGGTTATTAAAGGAAGATCTTTGGAT
Organism: Ascarosepion bandense; assembly: GCA_037127315.1. Taxonomy (NCBI): domain Eukaryota; kingdom Metazoa; phylum Mollusca; class Cephalopoda; order Sepiida; family Sepiidae; genus Ascarosepion; species Ascarosepion bandense. The sequence continues at coordinate 1,068,145 of JBBBDQ010000882.1, forward strand.
AGCGTTAATTATATTTTTGATAATATTTTTACAAGTCCTAATTCAGCTTTTGAAGGGTTAATTAATCTAGTTTGAAGTTTATCATCAAAGTGTATAAACATTTTAAAGGTGAATTTTACTCATTTTATCAATAACATTAAATTTACTAGTAAACTCAGTGGTATCTAGGTTAATTTTAGAGATTGTTTCTTGGTCTTTATCGATTTTATAACTGCCGGTAAGATTTTTAATAACAAAAGGGATTCAAAATCATGCCATAATGTAGATGCCTGGGCGTTTCCTATGACCCATTAGATTTTTATTGTGTCAAGCTGAATCATTCTCATTCATGACATCTATCTGGAAAATGCTGATTTCTTGATAGTGTCAATCTCCTCTCGCGCTAGATTGTACTGGGTTACCTGGTAACAATTCCTGATTTCCTTCTTTTATGTGCCCTGTCTTTTCAGGACGTAAGCAATTTTGGCCCTCAACAATTTTCTATCCTTTGTACCTAATTAGTAGAATTTGTCTTTTCGCCATCCTCAGTCCTTGTTCTGATATTCATTGTTTAGTAGGTTACCCTCTTATTGACTCTACACGTTTTGCCATCAGTAAGTATCGTGAATGTCAAATTCTCCAACCCCTTTTTCTTTATTCAGTTAGTTAAATGCCATACATGATACACGCTTTGAGCGATCATATCTCGACAGAGACATGACTGACTTGGCAGAAAATTATCCCGTAGTAGGTTGCCATTGTTTTCTGCGGTAGACTGGTTGCCGACCAAGGTTATAGAACTCAATCTGTCCTATTATTTAACCCATAACTGGAGGAAAGAGACGGATTAATACCTTTTCCAAGGGTATTTGTGCGTAAATGAATGCAAGGAATTAAACTGGAATTCGAACTCGGCTTACCAATTTGTCGTTCCTAGTCGATATCCACTGCACCACAGCGTACATTCTAATAAAAACATTAAGCGCTACAAAAAAAAAGGGGTGGGGGAGAATTAAGTGTGGGGTTACACCTGTAATCTAAACTTATTTATAAATGGAACTTTGTCCCTGTGTGTGTGTGTGTGTGTGTGTGTGCGTGTGTGTGTGTGTGTGTGTGTGTGTGTGTCCGTTAACTATAGACTCCGAAACGGCTGAACCAATTTTCTTGAAAAATCGATAATCGAGTGGTCCGATTTTAATCAAATTTGATACACTCATAGACAAAGACATAAGAAACGATATTCAGAAGTTTCAAGGTCGCAGTTCTTACAATAGTGCAGAAAATTTGATATCGATACCAGGAAATCAAAATTTGACTTACATCCATTCATTTTTCTTTCGGTCTACGGTTTCGCTTTAACTGGAAACAACTATTGCTTTTTAGTCTTTCTTACCAACGTCCAAAGAGTTTTAGCTCCAGGATCATGGATTAGTTTTAAAGCTTTCGTTATGCCCGAATAACGCCGAGCTATACTGCTAGTATATATATATATATATATATATATATATATATATATAATCGTCAAATAAAGCAATATTTGATAAAAAGAAAAAGAGTATGAAGATACTTTCAAACATCTGGTCATAAGAACATTTTAGAATACAATTCCCAACCAAGCAGACAAATAAAAGACAATAATAGAAATGGAAACATTATCTGGTTCAACCTACCGTTTAACTTAGAAGAACCAAAATAGGGCAAATATTTTTAAGCTAATCGATAATCATTTTCCAGGAAAGCTCAGAATGAAACAAAATTTTCAATAGGAATTCAATCAAACTGAGTTTTAGTTGCACTAGCAATTTAGAAAATTATATAAAAAATAACAAAACTCTTTCTAATTATAATTATAAGCGTACTTTTGTTTCTATTTTCCTTAAAACTTCCTCGTTTCTCACATGCTTATTCGATGGTATTCTTCTTTAGAACCACAGTTTTGGGTGTTTAAAGTCTCTTTTTCATCTGTTACGAGACTGTCCAACATTCACGTGCCATACGTGATACTCTGACGATCATATCTCGAAAGAGACATGACTTACTGGGCAGAATATTTTCTCGTAGTAGGTTGCCATTACTTTCTGCGGTAGACTGGTCGCCAACCAAGACTGTAAAACCCAACTCATACCTTGAGGGAGAAGCAAAGGGTATTTGCGCGTAAGTGAATGCAGTGAATCCAACTGGAATTCGAACTTGGCTCTCCGGAGCCGATATCCCTTGCACCACAACGCACATCCTGCCATATTGTAAGCCTTATACTACAGAACAGTTTAATACTCTTTTCTTTATTTCTAAGGAAAATTTGTTGTTTTTAAATACCTTGCTTAACTTTTGTAAGGCATCTTTCGCCACTTGAATGGGCTTTTCGTATTGCGCCGCCATATTTTTCATCGTCTGTTAAAACATTTCCCAGTTATATAAATGTTCGTACTTGCTTTAGTGTTGGCATTTCGTAGTTCGTATTTTGGGCTGTTGTCTACGGCTATATCGTGTTGAATACTCCGGTTCCCGTCCGATCACCGAAGTTAATCAACATCGAGCCTGGTCAGTACTTAAATGGGTGACCATTTGGGAATACCATGTGCTGTAAACGTAAGGACTAAGAATGGTCCACCAGTCCTCCAGGTTTGGGGTTTGGGTGCAGGGCTAACAACCCTGCCCTGCAAAAAAACAGTTTGTTACAGAAACAGCAACAAAAAAAATTTGCTGCCCTATGCAACATTGAGTGTGATAGATCAATGATGATAATGATGATTTTGGGCTGTTCGTCTTTTACAATCATAACAGAGATTTAGCTGAGCTGCACAGTTAGCTTCCTCGGAAGGATCAGTCTAAAAGTGAATTCAAAATATCGTTGGGATTTGGACTATTGGTCGCTGATTGCATTCCCCGCGCAATTAGGCTACCCATGCTCACTATGTCGTTTCACTCTTTTCTACGTGTCAAATTCTCCAAACACTCTTTCTTCATTATGAGTTCTAGAAATATCGCCTCTTTCTGATTATAAGCGTCTTTTTGTTTCCATTTTCCTAGTTTCCCACGTGTTCAGTCCATGGTATTCTCAGCTTCCTTCTTTACACATCTCTGTTGCTTCAATGTCTCTTCTTCATCTGTAAGGAGACTGTACAGCATTCACTCCCATAAAGGCAGACTTATACTTATAGTTCAATAATTTTCTTTGTTTGTAAATAAATTTTCATGTTTTTAGGGGGGGAAAAGTGTTGTTTTTATTGTTTTATTGTTTTTGTTGTTTTATTGTTTTAAAAAGCTGCCTGTAATTTTAATGTTTGAAGAAAAAGTGCATTTTCCGGTCATTTCTTTCGTGTTTCTCTCACCGCATAAATTCATTAAAATAATTTGCGATTATCTAGATTTATATTTTTTTTTCTTGAGAAATGACAACAAAAATGCGAAACACTATTTATTACTCTGTTTAATTACAAGAATAGTGTTTAATGCGTTTGTTGTCAAATGTCGAAATAAAAAAGAAAAAAAAGATTCGTAAAAATCCAGCTTTGTATGATTGGGTTTTATTAAATTTTAAAGCTAGCTTTTTTAAACAATAAAAATAAGAGATTATACATTAATGACTGTATCAAAAGAAAACCACTCTTTCGACACAGCGTTATTGCTTTTTGTTGTTTTTGTTTCTTTGGTTGTTTTTTTTTTTCAGGAACGATTGTTAAACTTTACCGAATTATTCATTCTATTAGAATATTCTGTCTTGCCTAAGTTTTCATATTTTATTTCCTCAATTTTACCATATAAGAAATATAGTAACGATTCAACATACCTTTCGACCAGTTAAATTAAATATTTACGAGTTTACGATTCGTCTAATGGACACCTGAAGTGGATATAATGATTAGCAAACTTGTCTTGCTAGAACCTATTAAAACTGAGTAGTGAGTTCAATCCTCACTGGGTACCCTATATTTTGTGTCCCATCTAAGCGGCGCTTAGAAAAGCAACCTACCATTCCTCCATACATGGCACGTTGTTGTCACATTGGTCTGGTTTCATTGAACGATTTGTTTCTTTTTGCAGCTTACTTAAAGCCAGAAAATATTTTTAGATTTTAAGAAATTTTTGAAATGATAATGACTTTTACTGATCCAAATTCTACTAATTAACCCATAATCGGAGAGAGTACGCTTCATACATTTTCCGAATTCGATTCAATAGTAGGTACATCAATATATATGTTACCGTCATATCGATATAGATATTTTGCCGTCATTTTTGATGGCACATATCCACTCGTGTACACTAACGGATTATATGCAATATAAATTTTAAAAAATCAACTAGAAAAACTGAAAATAAATACAATGTATTTAAATACAAATCAGAGACATGTCATAGTGGATTATTCCATTTTTTAAAAAATCAACTAGAAAAACTGAAAATAAATACAATGTATTTAAATACAAATTAGAGACATGTCATAGTGAATTATTCCATTTTTAAAAAAATCAACTAGGAAAAACTGAAAATAAATACAATGTATTTAAATACAAATTAGAGACATGTCATAGTGAATTATTCCATTTTTAAAAAATATCAACTAGAAAAACTGAAAATAAATACAATGTATTTAAATACAAATTAGAGACATGTCATAGTGGATTATTCCATTTTTAAAAAATATCAACTATAAAACTGAAAATAAATACAATGTATTTAAATACAAATTAGAGACATGTCATAGTGAATTATTCCTTTAAAAGAAATCAAAAATGTTTAGTGACAGTTTCTAACATCAACTTGAGATTTTTATTGTTAAAAAGTTGAATAATTTTAACTCCTCCAACATTATGGTCACCCATCTCGGTACTGATAGAAATGGTGGTTTCTTGACAGTGTCAATCTGGCATCAGATTGTTTTGGGTTACCTGGTAACAACAGAAATGAACGTTTCCTGATTTTCTTTTTTTATGTGCCATGGCTCTCCACAATTTTCTATTCTTTTTACCTAATAGTGAATTTTATATCGTTTTTTTAGACTTAGCATGAGCAAAAAAAAAAAAATACACTGATTTGAGTGTAAAAATGACCGCAGAATGACATTAAAATTTGAAAATCCTTAATTCATTTGTGCTTAGTTTCATTTGTAATGTATGTTAATATTAGTAGAAAAATGTAAATGTTGATAGGATAGCTATGGTCATAAAACACGGTTCCTCCCCTAATCAGGTATAGCGCCCCCTGGTGGGAGAGTTTGGGGGTTTCGGCCCGGTCGTTAGCTATATTTGTTAATCTGCATATCCAATTGTTACTTTTTCAGCACCACTCTATATTTTATTGGAGACTTTTATAAATTTCATTTTTTATATAATTCTTATATAGAACTATATATATTAGTATGAATATTTTGGACAATAAGATTTATTCAAGATATGAGATGAAGAATGATCACCAATACATATATAAGGTCAATAGACACCTCCTAACACAATAACTCGCTTCTATTCTTTCAAACACTCTTCCCATCCTCCCAACTACCTATCACCTCCCTTCTGACATTCCCTATATCTAACCACTCTTTCTATTTACCTTCCCCTATGTAGCCCCAAGCGCAATAGTGGCAGTAGAATGCCTTGCTTGGGGTGAAACGATTAAAAAAAAAATACTACTGAACCTAAACTATTAATAATGTAAATCTAAAAAAATTCACTGACAAAAACCTTTCAGTGAAAAAATACTCAAAACTTATCAGAAAACAGACAGAACAAAACCAATCAAACTTCAAAACAAAATAAAAATCCCAAAAACAATTAAAAGCTAATAAACAGGATGAACTTAGATCACTGGTGCCCACTAGGTTCGAATTGCACGAGATACTAGATTAGCAACTAGATCCCACCCTTTTACAGTGAAACCGATAAAATGCAACCGCAACTTCTACTCCAACAGTTTCTTTCCTCGCACTTCCCGACTCTGGAATTCCCTTTCCACATGACTGCTTCCCCAACGGCTACAATCTCCAGGAGTTTAAATGTAAGTTCAGTAGACACCTCCTAACACACTAACTCGCTTCCATTCTTTCAAACACTCTTCCCATCCTCCCAACTACCTATCACCTCCCTTCTGACATTCCCTGTATCTAACCAATCTTTCCTATTTACCTCCCCCTATGTAGCCCCAAGCGCAATAGTGGCAGTAGAATGCCTTGCTTGGGGTGAAACGATTAAAAAAAATATCCGTAGAACACATTTTATCTATATTATAATTCTGCTTGTTCCTTCCTTAGTTAATTAGTTAGTTACTTAATTTCTCCTTCCGTTACACCACACTCACTACACGAGCTTTTCCTTTCCCTTTATCTTTTTACTCTCCTCAGCCTTTCGCTCACCTTTGTCAAACGGAAGGGTAGTAAAGAGTGAGAGAGTGGGAGGAGAGAGCTTATAGCATTATCGTATCAGTAGCAACTTAAGCTGGTGGTTGTAGAGTAATTGTGTGTGTATATGTGTGTGTACTGTACAATATAGTAAAAATAGGTTTGTTATCGTATACCACAACCTAATGACGAAATTTCTGGCCTCTACACCCTTGGCCATTACTCAGTTGGTCTTTTCTGTTTACAATGGACACAGGGGCCTTTAAAGTAACTTTAATTATTTTTAAAAGATTTGATCCCTTCTAACATTTTTGAAATGTCAGAAAGTTTTGTTTTGATTTGAGTTAGCGGCAAAAGAAACGTTACGACTGTTTTAAAATGGAAACGTAATGATTGCATCACACTTTTTTCGGTGACAAACACATTAATTTTGAAATTCTCGCAAAAATCAAATAATTGTTGGATTTTAATGAAACTATCAGTACTCATTCACAAATAAAGGAAATTATTTTTAAAATTATTATTTTTCAAAAATCTTGATAAAAATGAACACAGGAGCCATAATTTTTCAGTAATGAAAAAAAAAACATTTTCTCTTTCAAAATCTCCCACAGTAAAGTAGCTTCTATGGACATTACTTTTATAGATATTTTAATAAAATTACACTCTGTGTTATCGTTATTTTATTATCCAATACCTTAATGTTTGAAGACGTTACTATCATTTGTAGTATGACAAAGTAAAATTTTTCCAGGAAATCATAATTATCCTTCCGTGGAAATTCCACGGGTTCCGCGAGTTTTAATATTATTTCATTAATGTTCAGTTTGTAATAAATTAGTCATTTCCCATGAAATTAATACAATAGGACATGAATATTATTTGAATTTCACAGAATCATAATCAAAAAGTGAGATGAAAGTAATACTGACAAAAAAAATCTTAAGGTGTTTTTGTTGTTCATCTATATTGATGAGTAAGATCTATCCATTTGAAAGGTATATGTTTTTTAAATAATGCATACTTTCAAATGATAATGAAATAAAGATTAATTAATCCAAAAATTTCAAATCTGAGTATATTTTACTATAAAACTCTTACACGGAGAATTTGTTTATTTTCTATTCATAAATATTCTAAACTAGCAGTATAGCCCGACGTTGCTCGGGTGTAATGAAAGCTTCAAAACTAATCCATGGTCCTGGAGCTAAAACTCTTTGGACGTTGGCACGAAAGACTAAAAAGCAATAGTTGTTTCCAGATAAAGCGAAACCGTAGACTGAAATAAAAATGAATGGATGTAAGTCAAATTTTGATTTCCTCGTATCAATATCAAATAAGTTTTTTCGTCGTAAACTGAAATTTGAAGGCTAAATAAGTCCTCTGAGTAAATGGTATCATGGCTGAGACTACGAACTACAATTATACCTACTTAGAGCCAAAACCGAAGCAAAAACTAAAATAAAAGGGCTGAAAAAAAAATACAGACATACAGGTAGGTAGATAAACAAATACACACACAAACATCTTGCCGTTCATATATATATATATATATATATATATATATATATATATATATATATATTATCGATTTTCTTCACTATTGTAAGAACTGCAACCTTGAAACTTCTGAATATTGTTTCTTATGTCTTTGTCTATGAGTGTATGAAATTTGATTAAAATCGGACCACTCTTTCTATAACCCGATTTTTTCGATTATTGATTTTCGATATTTATCGGGGGAACCTCGACACAAAACCTAGTTAAGAACACTCGCAGACGTTTATAGTACAACTGTAAATTTTCAAGAAAATCGGTTCAGCCGTTTCGGTGTCTATAGGTAACGGTCACACATACACATACACACAGACACACACACACAAAGAGAAATTTCCATTTATAAATAGGTTTAGATAGCTGGATTGTGTTGCCTTAGAACCAACCTCTATGGGTTATTTAATGCCAAAAAGATTTAAAGGGTTTTAGGGTACTTTTATTTTACTGTACGGTTATAATGAGAAGGTTTATTTAGTTAAATTTTGATGAAAAATTATATTTTATTTTCTATTTTATTTTAGAAAAATGAAAATGTCTTTCAGTTTTGTATTCAAAAATGTATTGCCTGTAATTTTTTTCCTTCAAAATTTGTTAAGGTAATGATTTTTTGTTCGAAAAAAAATGTATATTTTTCTATAAAAGTCAATATTTATGTCCATATATTTCTATAAAAGTGTATTTTTAAACTTTCATAGTGTTTTGACCTCAGTTTGGGCGTTAACTATTTACCCATAACTGGGATCCTAAAAGGTGCTATCACTCCGGGTCTGGGTGGATCTGGGAACAAAAGCAATTAAGAGTCCTTGCTGCTGGATGCTGTTTGCTGTCATACCCAGGACCTGGTCTGATGTGACTTTTATAAAGATGGCGCACAGTAGGTAGAGTCGAATACTTACTGAATCGGTACAATGAACCCACACTTTGTCCAGTATCTCTAACGATAGACTGTATATATTAGTTCCACTTATGGTCTGGGTGAGCTTGAGTCCCAAATACACGTTCAAAGCAATAGGGCTCCTAAAGAGAACACCCATCAATTATGATAGATAAAAGTTCAAGGTCTGCTTTTGTCCCTTGCTGATGGTTAGTATAAACCTGAGCTTCATTGAAATTGATAATACATAACAAATTCATTGGACCAATTTACTGGAATTATGTAAATCTTGTGAACAAACATATTTTTGCCTCGACAAAACGTGAAAGAAGTTGCTTCACAGCAAAGCAATTTCTACTGCAAGCTTTTGGAGGGTAAACATTTCCAAGAAGCATAATAGTCGTTCTAACTTTTAATTAAAGCATGTAGGGAGGAACACCAGACAGCTCAAGGAGGTTTCTAGTACTACTTCTGCAAGTACAGCTGTGACATTGTGTGTTGATGACACGATTGACTTTCCTATTTTCTTGTATGAATTATTTCTTTCACAATTTTTTATTCGTTACATTTACCTAAAGAAATTGTAGGTGAATTTCTCTAGGCCTTTTTTCATTAAGGCCTACGGTCTATCACGTTGAATACACCGGTTCTTGCTCGATCACCGAAGTTAAGCAACGTTGAGCCTGGTCAGTACTTAGATGGGTGACTGCTTGGGAATACCAGGTGCTGTAAGCGTTTAGTGACGGATGTGTGTGTTTACGGCTATATCACGTTGAATACACCGATTCTTGCTCGATCACCGAAGTTAAGCAACGTTGAGCCTGGTCAGTACTTAGATGGGTGACTGCTTGGGAATACCAGGTGCTGTAAGCGTTTAGCGACGGATGTGCGTTGTGGTGCAGTGGATATCGGCTCGGAAAGAGAAATCAGTGAGCAGAGCTCGAATTCCAGTTGAATATCCTGCATTCACTTAAGCACTAGTACACTTGGAAAATGTATTAATCCGTCTCTTCCCTCCAGTTATGGGTTAAATAAAAGGTTAGGACTTGGGGATCCTGCCCTTAAAAAACAAATCGCAATGAATCTTGATACTCGAAAAGAAAAATGTATTACTAGACACAAAACTTATATAAAAATAACAATAAATTGTTGAAAGAAAAAGGTATTACTAGCAATAAATAAAATTTAGTTGGCAATAAATGACCCGCTGAGATTGATATGCCATAAATACAAACCAAAAAAAATTTCATTAAAATATTTGTTATTTATAGCAAAAGAGCACAAATCGTCGTAAAAAAAATGATTAGCCAGACTGAAGAATTGAAAACCTTAAGCGTTAAACATGAGTTGCTTTAACGTCCGTGGACAAAATATGGCCGCCAAAACTCTCTAGCCACACACACATACATCTACCAATGCACGTATACATGTACATAAAGACCAACAATCACATACATATTAATAAACATCAATACAGTTTCTGTTCTTCTTCAACGACTGTCCGAATGTCATCAATTCCAAACTAGGTATCTATGCAGCTGACACAGCTATTTATTCCTGCCTTAGTAGCAAGTCGCACAGATCCGACAAAGCAGAATTGTCAACTGCTTTTGAAAATGACTTTCTATCAGTTTGTTGAATGGGGTAAGAAATGGCTTGTAAATTTTAACGCCTCCAAAACAAAGCTGCATTCCATTTAATGACTACAGAGAACGTTTTATGCCAGCCGTTAGAATGGTAAACGCCAGAAGAGTAATATTTTTTGCTGTATTAGACACCTATCTTCTACTTATCTGACGGGTAGTGCTTATATTGTGCTTATATAGTGCATTGGATATCGGCTCGGAACGATAAATCGGGGAGCCGAGTTCGAATTCCAGCCGAATTCATTGCATTCACTTACGCGCAAATACCCTTGGGAAAGGTATTAATCCGTATATTTCTTCCAGTTATGGGTTAAATAACAGGATAGATTGCCTTGGTCGGCAACCAGTCTACGGCAGAAAGCAATGGCAACCTACTGCGGGATAATCTTCTGCCCAGTCAGTCATGTCTCTTTCGAGACATGATCGCCCAAGCGTGTATCACGTATGGCACTTAACTGACTGACTGAGTGCTTATATTGAACCGGATGCTCGGTTTACTGTTAGGAAATTTGGTTTGCTGTGTAGTGCCAGAATTCAACTTGTACATTTATAATTCCGTGATTCGTCCGTGCTTTGAATACTATAGCCACATGTGGTCTTGTATCCCTGCTATTCATGTCGAAATTTTTGAGAAAAACCGCAGAGTCTATAATGTAATCAATTCTGACGTGGCGGCGTGACTTCAGCTACAGTCTTACAGACCTGACGTGGCTTTCCTCTATGTTCTCTACGAATATTTTCATGGTAATTATTCTGATGAGCTGTTCTTCTTAGTGCTTGGACTACATTAATTGAAGCCTGCTACTAGATTGGCAATTAGGCATCGTCATTTTACTGCTAAAATAGTCAGATGCAACCGTAAGTTTTATTCTAATAGTTTCTTTTATCGCCCTTCTTGTCTGTGAAACTTCTGGTTTCTTGGTTGTCTGCCACCTAGAGTCTTCAAAAATTTAAATGCAATGTCAGTCGCCATCTTCTGTCTTCTTGAAACTTGCATACACAACATTCACACACACACACACACACACACACAGACAGACATCCACACACTCACACATTCACCTTAGGACAAACGTATACACATGGCACAAATATATAGAACGCAAGAAAAATAAAATACAGTAATTCAGTTGCACACATTTCTTTGAGAAGAGGATGTGCGGGTGGTGTAATTGATAGCGTCTTAGGATTAAAGATAACAGAATCGAGTTCGGATTACAGCTGTAATCTTTTCGTACACTTTCGTAGAAATATGCTTGAGCAAGATATCAATTATTATCTTCTACCCAAGTTATTTTTGTTATGTAGAAGGATTTGTATCTGGAAAAATTATTATTATTCTCAAAATAAAATTGTTCAATATTCACTCGCAACAAAAAAAAGACTTATCCTTACGATCCAAAATATGTTCCAGCATTAAATAACCGACAAAAAGTTGATAAACGTAAAAGATAAAAAGCAAATCAATCAGTAAATCTTTGAGATTGATTTGCTCTTAGCACACATTTTTTTCACAAGGATTTCTTTTAGTCCCACGTTAAGTTTAAAAAAATGTTTTTACTAGGACATATCTATTTGAAAATAATTTTTCATATGCACACATTTTTGATAAGGATTTCTCCTTGGGAATACATTTAATTTCAGAAAGGTTTTTACAAGGACACATTTCTTCAATAAGGATTTCTCTTTGACACGCAATTTTGACAAGAATTTCTCATACACGCACATATTTTTAAAAGGATTTCTCATAGGCACACATTTTTTTACACATTTCTACCAGGAACACATTTCTTTCAGAAAGATTTTTACTAGTACACATTTCTTTGACATGGATTTCTCTTAAGCGCACATTTTTTTTTAAGTATTTCTCCTAGGCACACATTTCTTTTAGTGTTCAAACCAAGATAAAAGTAAGATTTCGAATCTTGTTTCACAAGGCTGACCGCCCACCCTAGATAGTAGAAGCAACACTCTCTTGCAAATGCAATTCTTTCATTTACATTTCTGCTAGTCTATGCTAAACCCAGCAAATATCCAGAAACCTATCAAGTATTTTTTACGATTCCAAATAATTTCAAGAAACAGAATTTTCGAGAGACAGAAATAAATCCGGGGTTTGTGGGGAGAAAAAAAACGATGAATTCTGTTGCAAACTTCGATCTGCGTAGGAGTGCTGGTGGGAAGTGGGTTAGGAGTGCGAATGAGTTTATCGATTGGATAACCCATTGTAGCTCATAAAAAAGAAACCCCGAAAAGCTCGACTGATTCTATTATTATCACTTCCGGTTGTGACCAGAAATGACGCACATATTGCATTGAGAAGTTCTGACAAAGGCTGTGGCAACTTTGTTATACACAAGAGACATTCTGTTCGCGCGCATTCAGCCCTGTCCTTGCTCGACCAGCTTTTCATGACGGCAAGCAAATCTCACTTTTGTTGGTCATCACTCGACAGGAAATCTGTTGACGTTGCACCTTGCACTGAATTCAATTCTTCAAATTCTTTCTTTTATTGTTTCTCTTTTTTTGCATTTCTTTTTTTTTATGCCGCCTGAACATGCTTCGTGCCATTTTTACCCCTGTTTCCGATTAATATTTTCTTTCTCGCAATCTTCTATAATGGTTCACTCTTTCTTTCACTTTCGTTTAGCTTCAATTCTCGTTGTTTCTCTTTTTCTTTTTCTATTTCTCTAATTGCCTCTCTTTTTTTTCATATAATCATCAGCAACAACAGCGACAGCAGTCAGTGCTCGTCCACTGCAAAACAAAGGTCTTTTCCAAATTCCTTCCATAACGACATTATTGTGATATTCTCTGGCATGTCTTAGTTCTCTATCTAATTTTGACACTTCCTATCTCGTCTTTTCTTACTTTTATTGCTACTTACTGAACTTCAGTCATGCAACCTTTAACTACATCTGTGATCTTTTCTTCTTGCTATGTGATCCCAGCACCCACTATATATATATATATATATATGAGGACACTTGGTTTTCTGTCTTGCATAGTACTCGAACCGCTTTTCATTTAGGAGTTCTCGGGGCCATCTATTTAAAATGACATCATCCTAGTTTGTGCAGGCAGAAGGACCGTTTCATAAGATCATTGAGGCTCTTAGAGGGAATGTGAGTTACCCTTTATTTTCCAATTTTATTAACTCTTCTGAAGCTATGATTTATACCCCCCTCACTTTTTAATTAATTGAATAAATTTAATTTTAAACGAGCTTCAACTTTCCTTCTATTGTCATTTCCATTTGTTTTGGGTCCCTTTAATTAAAAGAGCCAACGAATGTCCTATGAATAAGTTGTCAGCCAAGGCTATAGAACCCAATATGTCCTATTATTTAACCCATAACTGGAAGGAAGAGACGGATTAATACCTTTCCCAAGGATATTTGCGCGTAAGTGAATGCAATGAATTCAACTGGAATTTGAACTCGACTTCCCGATTTCTCGTTCCGAGCCGATATCCACTGCGCCACAACGCACATATTACCCTTGTTTAAGTATATAATCGTCTTGGTTGTTATTTTTAACACATTTTCTTTTGAGAGAAGTGCATTTTCATAGGATGTGCATTGTGGTACAGTGGAGAGTCGAGTTCACGTTCCAGTTGAATGTTTGTTGCATTCACTTACGAACAAATAACCCTGAGAAAGTTATTAATCCATCACTTCTCTCTCTTGTTAGGGGTTAAATACCCAGAAATATTGGGTTCTATGGCCTTCTTTGGCAACCAGTCTATCACAGGAAGTAATAACAAACCTACTGCAGGAAAGTTTTCTGTCCAGTCAGTCATGACTCCTTTCGAGACATTATCGCCCAAGCTTATATCACCTATCTAAACTTATTTATAAATGGAACTTTGTCTATGTGTGTATCTGTGTGTGTGTGTGTGTGTGTCCATTACCTATAGACTCCGAAACAGCTGAACCGATTTTCTTGAAAATTTACACAGTTGTACGATAAGCCTATGCGAGTGTTCTTAGCTAGGTTTTGTGTCGAGGTACCCCCGATAAATATCGAAAATCGATAATCGAAAAAATCGGTCAGATTTTAATCAAATTTGATACACTCATAGACAAAGACATAAGAAACGATATTCAGAAGTTTCAAGGTTGCAGCTCTTACAATACTGCAGGAAATCGATAATATATATATATATAAGGCAAGATAGTTGCGTACGTGTCTGCTTATCTTTCTGTATGTCCTTTATACAATTTTTATCCGATTCTCACCAAACTTCACACAAATATTCTTTTCTTTACGCTGAGTCTGATCCCCAGGACCATGGATTAGTTTTAAAGCTTTCATTACACCCGAGCAATGCCGGGATATACTGCCAGTATCACTTAACTGACTGACTGTATTTTGATAATGGGCAGACAGTTTGTCTTAAAACTAGATAGAATTGTATATCTTTTTCGACTCAGCGATTAAAACCCACCAAAATTTGTAAAGAATCAATTCCCAGTTTATATTTTTGCGTATATATTGACCGATCAGAAACCTGCTCTCACAATTTAATAATATCCCGAATAGTGAGACAGAGAAGAGGCTAACTTTTTGAATAAATAAAGCTCGGGTCAGTAGATATGATCAGAAGACCATGAAAAGACCATTTCACAGCAAAAGAGAGAAAACCTTTTGACAGCAGGGGAAAAGGGCAGGTCAACATCAAAGTTGCAGTGAAAATTCTTTCGAAATTGGAAAAAAGAAACTTTTGTGCAAATTTTTCTCGTATCTTGTTTCGTAAAAGTAAACTGTAAATAAATGTGTTTTCCTTTTAAGATTTTACGTAGGAGTTGTCTTGTGTTTTATAATTTTGCGCCTATAATGGTGTCTTTCTATTTTTAAATTTTAGGGTCTGACTAAAGAGCTTTGATTTAGTAGGAATGAAATTTTTATGACTTTTTGTTTGTGAAACTCTCTCCCGGCTCCGTGCTTTCCAGCCAACTTTAATCTGCAAATATTAAATTAAATGCAATGTCAGTTGCTATCTACAGCCCTCCTGTTTATTCTTTCCTCTTTCCTCTCATTACTAATGTTTCTGTTCCGAATTATTGCACACTCTGTCAACCTTTGCGTTTTAGTAGCTTTGCTGCCTTGCTTGGGGGTGATACCAACTAAAAAATAATGTACAATTGCCCAAGCATACAGAATAATACCTGCCTCATGTTTTGTATTTTAATAATTAGTTTACAAGACTAACATACTAACCAAAGCTGTGCTTACTTGCACAAATGAGAATGATACTAATCGTAGGTTGTATATTCATCCATACATAATCTATAATTATTGGTATCCGCCCGTGCATTGAATACTGCTGCCATATCTGGTCGGGTGCTCCTGCTATCCACCTAGAGGTCCTTGACAAAATTCAACGAAAACCTGCAATGTAATTGATCCCGACTTAGCAACTCGGATACAGTCAATTTCTTACCGGCGCAGTGTGGCTTCCCTGTGTCTCTTCTACAAGTATTTTCACGGCTTCTGTTCTGATGAACTTAGCTCACCGGTGCCCCCTATATACGAATATACTCGATTCACAAGTTTAGCAACTAGGTCCCACTCTTTCATTGTGAAACCAATAAGATATAAACACAAATTCTACTCCATCAGCTTCTTTTCTCGCACTTCCCGCCTGTGGAATTCCCTTCCGTTTATTTGATTCCCTGACAGCTACAATCTCCAAGAATTTAAATGTAAAGTCAATAGTCATCTCCTATCTCACTAACCTGCATCCTCTCTCTCATGCTCTCATCTCATTTCTTCAATATACTCATCCTTCTCTTACCCGCTTCCTGACACCCCATGTATTCTGTCACTCCTTCTCATAACTTTCCTCCTATGTAACCCCCTACACAACAGTGGCAGTATAATGCCTTGCTTGGGGCTATACGATTATAAAAAAATGTGCTCGGTATTAGACACAGAGTGAATGTAAATATCAAAATGGACACGAAGATTTACGCCAGTTGGCGACTGTCTGTTTCATGGATCAACACCATCTTCAGTTCATGGGTGCTGTTCTTTGCCTCTAGATTTTCTATAAGTTGATCAGTCGTACATTAATATCTTGTAACGAATACCTTGCAAAATACCACCATGAAAAATACAATCATATTCGCTGTACACTACGCAAATAATGTAAAATACTTTAGAAAATGCCAATATGTTAAACTAAACAAATAAGATAAACAAGCCTAGAAAAAACTAAAAAGATTAAGTCAATAATGAACAAAATAATAAACAACCAGTGAACGAAAGTAAACGTAACAATAATAAACAACGACAAATAAGTAAATATATATATACTAGCAATATAGCCCGGCGTTGCTCGGGTGTAATGAAAGCTTTAAAACTAATCCATGGTCCTGGAGCTCAGACTCTTTGGACGTTGGCACGAAAGACTAAAAAGCAATAGTTGTTTCCAGATAAAGTGAAGCCGTAGACTGAAATAAAAATGAATGGATGTAAGTCAAATTTTGATTTCCTGGTATCGATATCAAATAAGTTTTTTTCGTCGTAAACTGAATTTTGAAGGCTAAATAAGTCCTCTGAGCAAATGGTATCATGGCTGAGACTAACAACTACAATTATACCTACTTAGAGCCAAATCTAAAAACTAAAATAAAAGGGCTGAAAACAATACAGACATACAGGTAGATAAACAGACACACACACAGACATCTTGCCTTTTATATATATATATATATATATATATTATCGATTTCCTGCAATATTGTAAGAACTGCAACCTTGAAACTTCTGAATATTGTTTCTTATGTCTTTGTCTATGAGCGTATGAAATTTGATTAAAATCGGACCACTCCTTCTATAACCCGATTTTTTCGATTATCGATTTTCGATATTTATCGGGGTACCTCGACACAAAACCTAGCTAAGAACATTCGCAGACGCTTATAGTACAACTGTGTAAATTTTCAAGAAAATCGGTTTAGCCGTTTCGGAGTCTATAGGTAACGGACACACACACACACACACACACACACACACACAAAGTTTCATTTATAAATAAGTTTAGATAACGTGCCTGCACTAATTTGAAGAGTGATACTGAGATCTGGTCTGTAGTATGTAAGCCAAGTCTGGTCCAAGGGAAGTGATTTTAGAAATTGGCTAGAAAAGACCAAAGTCAGGCTCACACTACCAGAAGTGGGGCAACATGGTGCTGCTGCCATATTTTGGAAAAATATTAAATTGGATTTCTTAGGTGTATACTTTACATACACTGATTAACAATACAGGCGGGCCGTAAGTAATACATTCTATGACATAGAAAGGGGCCATATGAAAATTGACCGTAGACCGTAATTGGTACCCAAGCCGGATTTGAACATGCCTGCAGCACAGCATCCAATGCAAAGGAAATACTTGAGACCCCAAAATTTATTATACAAAATAAACAGCCGACATTAAATAGAATATAATACATTACATGAGACGATATCTTAAAGAGCATATGATATAATAAATGTGCTTATATTTTATATTATTGTTCAAAAATGCAAATAAAATAACAAAAATAAATTTAAAAAATTAATCATTTTGTGTGGCATCGTTAATTAAGTTAATACTCCGACGAAAAGTAACCAGTGTTGTGTGATACTGAATTTGTTTGAGGTTTTTTCCGTGAAAAACTCATTCGTTTCTCTAATTTTGTATGTAGTTGGTTGGTGTTTCTCAGCAAAAACTCCTTAGTCAGCCAGTGTTTGTAAGACACTGGGTTGGTTTGGGGTTTGTCCGTGAGGGCTCAGTTCTTCGTCTTCAGTGTTGTAAAACCAGATCCTTGGTGTGAGTTCGAATCATTCGTTCGCCAGTGTTCGTAACCCTGTTTAAGGGGTCACAAATAAAACAGGAACACGGGATTAGTGTAAACAATTGTATTAACAAAATAACGGTTAAGGTAAACATGCCAGCTTGTTCGTCTAGCTGACGAGCAAGCGGTGTTGGATATCAAAATCTAGAACTTTTCATTTAAGATGGAATTAGTATATTTAATAAAATATTATTAATAATCATAATATAATATTACTATTATAACGTTATGGATTATTTAGAATGTTATTTTAATATTACGTATTGTTAAGAATATTATTTTGAATTAGTATTATCTCATTTCTTTTGATGTATTAGTAGACATAAGTTAGGTTCATGAAGAATGGATCTGAAAGATGGTGATGCAGGACAATGTTTTCAGAGGTTGTTTATAGTTGTTATACTAAATAATGCATAAAATTAAATGATATTCTAATAATAAAAATAATATTTTAATAATACATAAAAATAATATACAAAAATAAATTAATAATACTAATTCCGTCTTCAATGAAATATTCCGGCCAAAACAAATTTATTACAAAGATTTTGTAATATATATATATATATATATATATATATATATATATATACGTTTTGGCGAAAATCTTTGTAATAAATTTGTTTTGGCCGGAATATTTCATTGAAGACGGAATATTATAAAAATATTTCTACTTTGTATTCAGCACTCTTTATAAAAATAAATACATGAACAATGGGTTTTAATTTTTAATCTATCTGTTCTTTTACTTCCTCTTATATATATATATATATATATATATATAAATTAAAACCCATTGTTCATGTATTTATTTTTATAAAGAGTGCTGAATACAAAGTAGAAATATTTTTATAAACCATTGTAAAAACAAAATTACTATATATATATATATATATATATATATATATATATATATATATATATACATATAATTTGTGTATTTAGGCAGCAAATTTTCTTTTAGGCATATCAGATTAAATAAATTGCAATCATTGTGTCTGTTTATTTTAAATAAAAGTCGTTTATACTCACGGATAATTTTTCACGTATTTTAATTGAAACATGTCAGAAATGAGCTGTAACCTTGACAAATGTTATTATCCTTCATTTCTCAGTGTTCGTAAGTACTTTCAATCTCCTTCCGAGATCATCTTATGGATGAGAAAAAGCGTAAAACCTAGAATAGAGCCTTGAAGGACACCTGCATTCGCATGACAGTATCCGGAAGCATTCCCATTCAATACTACTTTCATTACGCGATTTGAAAGGAACGACTGGATTAGATCAAATAAGCGTCTAATTACACCATAGCCCTGTAGAAAGCAAGCATGCATGACTCTGAAGATATTTAGGGTAAAAGCTCGAGTTTCGCCATTCTTATCGAGAGTCTGGTAGTTATATTCTATGTTGGTCGTTAGCATATCAGCAGTAGACTTGGTGAGGTGGAAACCATACTGTTTACCGGAGAAGAGGCCTTGGGGTGTGAGAAGTTGTAGCACTTCGGCATTGATAATAGCCCCGAACATTTTGCCAAAAATGGGTGGAAGGCTGATAGGGCAATAATTAGAGGAGTTTGAGGGTTCTCCAGAGTTCTTAAATACAAGAACCACAGAGGAGGACTTCCAGCAACAGAAAAACAAAAAGCAGAGAGGCAATAGTTGTAGTGTTTGGAGAGGACAGATGAAAGTTCAGGGGCACTTTTCTTCAGGGCAATGATTGGTAATCCGTCACCTTCACTCACCCTATGTGGATCAAGCTTTGAAATTATGTTAGAGACCAGCGAGAGGGTAATTTGAACGTCACCCACTTGAGCCTCAGTTTTAAGTGAGAAAGCAGGTGCAGATACACCAGACAAATCAAATGTAGAGTTGGTAGAGAATCTGCGAACAAAGCACGCGACCTTGTGCCGCTGAAGATGTGAAGACTTAAAATTTATTGATTAAAGTGGGGATTGAGGGCTTGCTATTGTTTAACACATTATTACAAAGCCGTCAATAGTCTTTGGGAACGAACTTGTGGGATACTATACACTGCTTCATTCTGTCAGCAAACAACAGCTTAGCATTATTTAGGATTCTTGCATTCATTACGAGCAGAGGCAAAAAGGCACCTATTAGGATCAGACGCGTGGCTCCGATAAAGCCGCAAAAAGTGATTCCTGTGGGCAATATCGGCCGAGCAGTCAGGGGAGAACCAGGGCAACGAATGGGGTTTAAGTCGTAACTACCTGGCTGGAATGAAATCCTCAATGCCAGGAGGAGATCTCGGACGCACAGTATTCAACGGAAAGACTAAAAATTTTGTTCCAAGGGACGTCACACAGGAAATCGCGGAACGACTTCCAATCAGCTCTTTGGTAGCAGTAAGATATTCTGCTGGTCAGAGGTCCCTGGGGGAGGGGAAATGAAAGGAGATATTAACGGAAACCACAGCATGGTCAGAGTTGCCAAAAAAGCTAAACTGCATGACATCGCACGAGAAGTGAAACAGAGATCTAAGCAAAGAGTCAGTTCCATTAAGATTATTAGAGAAACGCGTAGGGAAATCCACTACTTGTGTAAGGGATTGAGTAATTGAAAAGTTCTTAGTATGGACACCAGCAAAACCTGTGACAGTTTTTTCCAGCCGCTTAGCGTGGTGGGCATTAATTTCTTCAAACACAAATATATAAGCGAACGTATGAGAGGAAATAGTCTTATATATATTGTTTGAGATGCTGTCAAATACGGAACAGTCAGGAGATGAAGGGTAGCGGTAGAGAAAGAAAAGATAGCTAACCCAGCTTAGTAGGGGAGACGGAGACACGTGTAGGAATGGTCTGGAGATTCAAGTGAAATCACCCTAGTTAGAAAGTGTTGTTCGCTGACATAAACATCAATTCCATGCATATGGACATTGGAATCCTTCCTAAATGGGGGGGGATAACCATAGATATAGAAATCAGAGGAAGGAATAGAAGGGATCAAGGTTGAGTGCTAAGATGTCAGGGTAGTTTACTTGGAAAGATTCAACGCTGCAAAAGTTGGTACGGATTCCACGGATGTTCTAGAAAGAGATGTTAACAGGTTTAGGTGATTTTTGTTTGGCTGGTTTAGTTTAATTTTTACTTTGTGTGATTTCATAATTAGAAATTTGTTGGTAAGGTGAGGCCTATATTAGTAGTATCGGTCGGTCGTCAAATGCAACATATGTAGGAAGGAAACTGGCGCAGACTGCAGCATAATGTGGCCTCAGGGTTTCCCACCGGGGGTACTTGCAGGACACCCATCCATGCGCGACATGGCATGACAAGAAACCCCGATATTATACATCTGTAGATCAAAACAGCCTCTCAAGACGCTATGCGAGAGTTCGGGCTTCTAATTACCAGTCGGAAGCAGCAACCAAGAAAACTACCAACACGGTACCCTCAGAATGAAGAGACGTTGCCACCATCCACACACATTACAAAAGGCTTGTGACAGTATCACTATTAAGACCTGAGGTGAGGAAAGAAACCTGGAACCTCTTCCTAAACTGGAAACAAGGGTTGAGCCTTTACTCCTGTTCAAAAAAAGAGGGATGAGTATGATGTTCAAAAACTTCAGCTGTCTTTTCCTGATGTTAAGTGTTCGGTTCCATCTCGTGTCCATCTTCTCTAAAACCATGTCGTTGTTCACGTATTCTGTCCATGGTATGCTCAGTATACTTCTGTAGAACCGCATTTTGGTTGCTTCAAATCTTTTCTTCATCTTTGATGAGATTGTGCAGCATTCGCTGCCATATTGAAGGACAGACTTCACATAGCAATCTAGTACTCTCTTCTTTGTCTTCAGCGAAATTTTCCTGTCTCATAATACTCTACTTAGCTTATGGAATGCATCCTTGTATTATATACCAGTGACGTATACTGTATAACCTTTTTTTTTAATCATATCACCCCGATCAAGGCGGTAACGCCACTGATGTGCAGGGGGCTACGTAAGAGTGACAAGACTGGAAAAGAGAAAACCGGAAACCACATCCTAAGCAGAGAACAAGGGAAGAGCCTCTTCACCTGTTCAATAGATGTGGGTGGAATGTGAACCGGGCGATAGTTTAGTCTATCTACTCCAATTGAAAAAAAAAAAAAAAGAAAATGAAAAGGAGTGAAAAGATTGGAAAAGAGAAAACCGGAAACCACATCCTAAGCAGGGAACTAGGGATGAGCCGCTTCACCTGTTCAATAGACGTGGGTGGAGTGTGAACCGGGCGATCTGCAGACCATTGTTGATGATCGGCTTGAAATATAACGACGGGCAATGTGTGTATAAAAGAAAAAACTTATTCAGTTTATTGTCTGCATTGTGATTGTTGTGTGTAGAGGGGTAGTCAGAGGAAGCACGCACAATACGAAGGAGTGGCGGCTGAAGTTGTCTTCCTTGCGTCTCTTTTAATCCCGGCTTCGTTTGCTCTCTCGGTTCTCTCCTCTGTCCGTGTCGATCCCGGAAAACCCGGTGTTATATATAAGTC
The DNA here is from genome assembly GCA_037127315.1 of Ascarosepion bandense. Classification (NCBI taxonomy): domain Eukaryota; kingdom Metazoa; phylum Mollusca; class Cephalopoda; order Sepiida; family Sepiidae; genus Ascarosepion; species Ascarosepion bandense. The sequence goes on from JBBBDQ010000882.1 coordinate 1,090,874, forward strand.
CGGGCCTTTTTCAGTTTCACCCAGTTACGTCATTCCCGGGCAGGCCTAATCACGAATTGTTGTCTCTGGCTAGTTGCATTTTGACGTAATCACATTATTGTTTATTTCATTATTCAAATTTTTTTGATACACTGGCGTAATGTCTGTTCATTTGTCATTACTTCTGACACCAAAACATATTTTTGTCGGCTTTTTAAAATATAATTGCACTCATATTGATTTTATAATTCCGAAATAACTTAATGTAAATTATATCCTGCGGGTTGTAGACCACATTCTGTTGTTTATATTTTGTGTCCTTGAAAACCGACATTTTTGACACATGACAGAATTTATTTTCTCTGCATTCCAGTTTCGGCTGAAATCGTCACGTGTTTTCTTTTTTTCTTCAACGGGAAACAAATTCTTTTCAAATTCAATTATATTCTGTAGGCCCCTTGAACATATAAAACTTGGCCATGCCAATACGTCTTTAGAATATCTAAACTTATTTATGAATGGTATGTGTGTGTGTGTGTGTGTGTGTGTGTGTGTGTGTACGGTACCTACAGAATCCGAAATGGCTGAACCGATTTTCTTGAAAATTTACACAGTTGCACTATAAGCGTCTGCGAGTGTTCTTAGCTGGGTTTTGTGTCGAGGTACCCCCGATAAATATCGAAAATCGATAATCGAAAAGATCGGGTTATAGAAGGAGTGGTCCGATTTTAATCAAATTTGATACACACATAGACATAAGAAACGATATTCAGAAGTTTCACGGTTGCAGTTCTTACAGTAGCGCAGAAAATCGATAATATATATATATATATATATATATATATATATATATATATATAAGGCAAGATGTTTGTGTGTGTGTGTCTGTTTATCTGTCTGTATGTCCCTTATACAAATCCACAATTTTTATCCGATTCTCACCAAACTTCACACAAATATACTTTAGGCTGAGTCTAAGCTCCAGGACCATGGATTAGTTTTAAAGACTTCATTACACCCGAGCAACGCCGGGCTATACTGCTAGTTAGCGATAAGATAAATCTGTAAGTCGAGTGCGGATTTCGATTGAGTTCATTACATTCACATTCACACAGCAAAAACATGGTAACGATATGAATCCATCTCTTATTACCCCCCCCCGACTCAACATACCATGTATAAACTTGTTGCAGGATGAGAGTATGTTTACGCAAATAGTTAGCCACCATTATGTTGCGCGAATCAACACTTAGGACAGTAAATATTTACAGGTTCCTGGAATCATTTATTGCGCAAACATATTTTCATCTAGTCTCATATTGAGTCAGTCAATATGACTGACTCAATGTGAGTCCAGATAAAAATATGTTCACAAAGCAATAAATATAAATCAAACGGCAATGGAACTACAAAAGGAATTACATTGGTAGACAATTTTAATGAAAGAAAAAAACATTGAAACAAATTATAAGAAGAATGTGTTTGTGAGTAACAAGCGTGTGTGATAGACACGTGTGTGTGTGTGTGTGTGTGTGGTTGTGTGTGTGAGAGAGAGAGAAAGAGAAAGAGAGAGAGAGCGAGTTCAAAAGTTAAAAGAGGACCAAGAAATCAAAACGCCCTTTATCTACGTGCAACTACATCCGAAAGCTAGAACTTGTGGTGATACCGACCGAGCAAAAGCGATAAAGCCGATGTTGGTTCTATACCGACTAAAAAGCAAATGAACAAAACTCGTCGTGCGCATCCGAGTTCGCGCAGATGTTCCGGCTGAAAAATAAAAATTAATCAAATATCAAATTTCCATTTCGCGAGCCTACGCGAATTTTATTTACCAGCCAATAGGAAGCCCGGAATCAAATACAAGCGTGAAATTCAAAACGAGCTGTTTGATCCAAAAAAGCGGATATAAAAAGCGGAGACAAAAAGCAGAAGGACACATGCGAGAGTAACCAGTGTCTCCCCTTGACTTAATTCGAGCGGCTACTATGCTGGCCTCTTTCCTTCCTCCCTGTCACAAAACTACTTACTGACCTTAGGAGTGACCTCTTCAAAGACATTCCACACAAACCAACTTACTGACTTACGGACCTTAGAAGTGGCAACTTCAAAATGAACATTCCTCGGTTCTCCACATTCCTAAGCCTTTTATCTCTTTCAGCTCATTATTATTTGTCATGAACACTTTAACCTACGTTGGAACTATCCTTCAAGTATTAGTTTATTTGTAAAAAATATGAATTGATATGTGTATATATATATAAATCTTATTTTCTACTCAAATTGCCTTTCTTGATTTTATAATCATTTTATGACTTGTAGTGGGCTATCTTCCACAAGGCCAAATTCCGTTAACCTGCAACGGTATAAAATTACCCTTCACTACAGACGGAATAAGTAAGAAAACAACCCACTATAAGCTAAAAACCCACTATAAGCTAAAAAAGAACTGTCAAAAAGGGGGCTTTTGGCAGATTCAAGAGTGGTAACTCACAGTTTTCCCAAACTAGTTAGCTTGTTTCAGTCATGATGTTTCCAACTCAAAAATCCTTGCTGCTTTCTTTGACAACATCCTCATTTAATAACCCTTGACCTTGAGTTGCACTTGGTGTTTGAATCGGATGAAAAATATTTTTTAAAAAAAGCAAAAAAAGCAAAAGCTATTTAAAATCACGATGAAGAATGTATTTTCATATATGTTTCTTGATTATATATTCATCGAGTGACAAATTGTTCATGAAAACTTGAGTATTTCCAATCGTTTTTTTCGCTTTAAAATGCATATGTTTGAAATAAAAAGTGCAGATAAAAAGTTGTAGCCATATTGCCGGCATAATAAATTGTTAAAATATATTTAGTGATAGGTTATATGCTTACACGAGAAATATTGTGTTATGATGTCATTGCGATTGTACGGGTTGTTTTCTCGTATAGGAACATATTACTGTAATCAAACGATATTGTACAATTAGCAACAATATATTACTGCTATAAAAAAGCTAAATAGAAATTATATAAAAAGATAGTAAAGAAAGTTTGTATGTAGAAATGTATTTATTCAAATGTACTACGTGTGCAAAATCTTATTAAAAATTCTGAGAGACATAGTTTAATTCTTTTTTTTTTTTTAATCATTTCACCCAAGTACAGCTATAAAGTCACTAAGACGTAACAGGTTACTGAGTTTGAAAGAATATGAGTAAAAGAGAACATTATTAAGGAGAGAGAATATAGTGGGTTGCTTATTGTTTTCCCGTTGTAGTGAAGGGAAATTGTATATTGTTGCAGGTTAACGGAATTTGGCCTTGTGGTAGATAACCCACTATAAGTCATAAAATGATTATAAAATCAAGAAAAGCAATTTGAGTTGGAAATAACATTTTTATATATACACATGTCAATTAATGTTTTTACAATTATAGTAATACTTGAATATAGGTTCAACGGCGGTTTAATGTTCATGAAAAATAATAAGCTGAAAGAGATTTAAGGCTTAGAAATGTGGGGAGCGGAGGTATGTGAGGAATGTCTTTGAAGTAGTCGCTCCTTAGGTCAATAAGTACTTTTGAGACAAGGAGAAGGACAGAGGCCAGCGTAGTAACCGCTTGACTGAGGTCAAGGGGATATTGATTACACACTTCTCCTTTCGTTTGCCTGTCTGCTGGGGTCTTGTCTGTATCCACTTTTTATATCTGCTTTTTTGGATCAAAAGCAGCTCGTTTTGGGATTTCATACTTTTATTTGATTCTGGGCTTCCCATTGGCTGGTAAATAAAATTCGCGTAGGCTCGCGAACTGGAAATTTGATATTTGATTAATTTTTATTTTTCAACCGGAACATCTGCGCGAACTCGGATGCACAACGACGAGTTTTGGTCATTTGCCTTCTGGTCGTTATAGAGTAAAAAATCCGGTCCCTTGTTTTTTTCTCGGTCGTTATCACCACAAGAACAATAAAAAAAGAAATTAAGAAGACAGGGGATAACAATTGACACTGAATTTAAATTTTTGAAGATCAAATATGACAGGAAAGCAAGAAGTCGAAAGAGAATTCCAGAAGCGGAAAGTGCGATAGAAGAAACATACAGATGCATTTCAGTTGTCAAATAATGAGACCTATTAACAAATCCAGTCTTCTTCTTCTTCTTCTTCTTCTTCTTCTTCTTCTTCTTCTTCTATGTGCCATGGCCCTTCAGAACGTAGGTGATTATGGCATTATACATTTCCCTATCTCTTGTAGCTCTTAACACCTTGTTTCCTGTTACCCCTCTCTAATTCTTCTCCGCCATCCATTTACTCAAGTCTATCGTTACTTACCCCCTGTCTCTCATTCCCTCTATTCGTCCCGTGAGTATCAGATCCTCCAACCTTCCTTTCTCATTACATGTCCCAGAAACTTCAGCTGTATTTGTGCGTAAGTGAATGCAAGGAATTCAATAAGTAATTTATATATAGTAAAAATATGAGGTGGCAAAAACTGAGATGAGGTTTTTGTCATGTTTTAAGCAGGGCTTCACGGCAAACAGACTTTCTTACCGCGCTGAATGTAATCGATTGGTTTTTGTATATTTAGCCTTTTCATTGAAACGCATTTGAAGAATTTTTGTATATTAATCATTTGTCCAGTTTTTTTTAATTACATTTATTTTTTCGCGCCTTTATAGCGAAATATAAAAATGTTGAGCCTCTTTTTCACATAATAAAAATGTTGTGCCTCTTTTTCACACAATAAAAATGTTGTGCCTCTTCTTCACATAATAAAAATGTTGTGCCTCTTCTTCACATAATAAAAATGTTGTGCCTCTTCTTTACATAATACACTGGGTTTCAAAATAATTTTTGGTTATAAAAAATTTACACGAAAGTATTAATTTTTTTCTTTAAAAATACTGCCAAGTTTTCTGAAAATAATTATATCAGTTTATTAATTATTAATGTAATTTGATCAAAATGTGGTAATAAACGATTGCAGCTGTTTGTGTTATTATTAGTGGCGTCAGCACCAATTGGCATTGGAATAGAAATAAGATCGGTTAGATAGATGACAAGAAGATGAAAGGATTTTACCAAAAAGAAGAAGATGTATAGAACTGCATATATTGAGATCGATTGGCAAGGAAAACAGTGAAAATCAAAGAAGTCATTTGAAGTGTGAAGAATATTAAAGATCTAAATTGAAGAAACAAATCATAAGCAGATTTTGTATTTGCGAATAACGGATTGAATGAATAGGAATAAAAAGTGAATGAACAGAAAGAGGTCAGGAAAGTAGAAAGCGGGGGAAAGGACTAGTGAAAGAGAGAATGTGGAATTTGAAAGAAAGAAAGAAAGAAAGAAAGAAAGAAAGAAAGAAAGAAAGAACGAAAGAAAGAACAAATTAAGGAAAGAAGACGTAGAGAGAATGAAAAAGAAAGAGTACGCAATTGAAAAAAATAAATAAATAAATAAAGAAAGAAAGAAAGAAAGAACAAAATAATGATAGAAGAAAAAGAGAAATAGAAAGACTCTGCAATGGAAAGAAATCAATTATGAAAGTGGAACAGAACGAATGAAAGTAAGTAAGAAAGAAAGAAAGAAAGAAAGAAAGAAAGAAGTAAATGGAAAAGAATACAAAATGGGAAGAAAGAACGAATTAATGAAAGAAAAAAGAAAAAGTACGGAATGGAAATCAATAAATAAATAAAGGAAGAAAGAAAGAAGAAAGAAAGAAAGAAAGAAAGAAAGAAAGAAAGAAAGAAAGAAGAAAAAAATACAAAATGGAACAAAATGAATGAATTGATGAAAATAAAAAGAGAAAACGTATGGAATGGAAAGAAAGAAAGAAAGAAAGAATATGAAATAGAAAAAAAGAAAAAATAATCAAAGAAAAAAAGAGAAAAAGGCAAAAGAGTGTGAAATAGAAAGAAAGAAAGAAAGAAAGAAAGAAAGAAAGAAAAAGAAAGAAAGGAAAAAAGAATGGAGAATGCAAACAAGCAAGAAAGAAAAAAGAGAGATAGAAAGAAAGATACTTAATTAGATGGAAAAAAGAGAAAACAAAATACTAACAATACTAAGGTTTAAGATTTACTGAAGAAAGTGAAGATGACTCAAAAAACGTCAAAGATGCAGCGAGAGAGAAAGAGAGATAGAGAGAGAGAGAGAGAGAGAGAGAGAGATTGGCGGAAGGAGCAATGGGGGAGTTTTGTTGAATAAGCGTAGGACCGAGTCCCAATAACGATCAGCATTGTGTCGCTAATCGGAATTCACGTCGCTTGAAATGCCCTCCACAAAGCTGTGGGTAGTGAAAAGTAAAAACTGTATTACGACAAAGTCAGTATCTCCATTGGGTCAATGACGCGTGAATGGACAACAGGGCATGTGAACAGCCCATCTTAGCCCCGAGTTGAATCAAGGTGGGGAGGCTGCGGAGTGGGGAAAGGCAAGGATGCAAAGGTGGGGAGAAATGGTGAGAATCACGGTCCACTGGTTCGTCAGCGGCAACCTTAAGCACATTTTGTTATTTATTTATTTTTCTTTCTTTCTTTCTTTCTTTCTTTCTTTCTTTCTTTCTTTCTTTCTTTTACTAACGCCGAGCAATCGATGGCTACAAACTCATGTCTTACTTCTAACAGGAAGAAAAAATCTTTTAACGAAAGAACAAAAATGAATAAAT